>JAHZNB010007730.1:0-16839 GCA_027744295.1 Callyntrura guangdongensis | reverse complement strand
ATAGTCAATGTAATGGTGGTGTCAAGTGGTGTGACAAACCTATACAATGGCTGGTTCACACGGTTTACAGAGATATTGAAGTCAGTAAATGATGACATAGTTGTGTTGTACCCCTTTGGACATAAATTAAAAAGTAAATTAACGGTTTTGTCAGTATGTCGCTAGCATTGTTTTTGTTCTTGTTTGTGAAGTGTTGAAATTTTGAAATATAATGTGTTGTGACTAATCTTAAGGGATATTACTTAAACACTTAAAATGTGATTTTCGTAATCGCTGGCTACAAGTACAAAACGAAGGAAGGCTTTAATTACGCTGTAAAACGATTTTTTCCCAACCTGGAATCGTGTATTTCCAAGCAAGTAAGTCTTTCATAATATGACAAACTTTTTTTCTCGTTCCTTGATATACATTGTGTAGTACATGTTATGTTTGATGTTTTGATGCAACGGTATCAAAATGCAAAAATCATACGTACAAACCATTTTCACTTCAGATATATGGTATGTAATTGAGCATCAGACCGTTGAATCGACTTTGTCATAATATGTACCTTGGTTTAATATCTTATTACTTTTGTGCCGTGTTGGCGCTAGGTGTTTCTAGTTTTATAGCGTGGCAGACATTATTTCACTGTGTTTACTGCAAAAATATCGCCGTCGTTTTTTGGATGTTGGCCAGTAAGAAATATACTAATTTAAGATGTTTTGCTAGCTCTAATTTCGTCTCAATATTAAGCTATTTTCGACACTTCTCTTCCTCTCTTTCTCTTGATTCTAAGTACAAAATCCATGTGCATGCACACGACTCGGCTTCTCTATTATGATATATTCAGAAGAAAGCTTGCACACAAATGTGCAACATATAATGCATACATACATACAGACGCGTATAAAAATTTACCTGTGTGATTAAGATGCATAATATCTAATAATACACTCACATAGTACACACAATTTTCATAATATGTATTTTATATTTATATGTAAAGTTTATGGCACTTAGATAACAAAACACTGACCAAACGAGTTAAAACCCGGGTAAAGCAACTACAAATAACTGGTGATATTGATATCGAGCCGGGTGGCGTGGTATCGAGCCCGGTGGCGTATTATCAAGCCATTAGTATCACTGGCATTTCTTGTACGTTTTTATTCGTTCGGGCTCTAGCGTCTTACTTTTAACCGATTTCGCTGAAATTTGACATCCAACATTCAATGTCAAGTAGAATGTTTGCGAAAAAATTATATTGAACTTGCCTCGTATTTGCGTTTCAAGGTATTTCTTAGGGTCATATTATTTTATTTTATTAACACAATTGGGCCACACCCATATCACTAGGGGGCGTCAAAGTACAATTATATGTTGTAAAGAACTTTTGATATCATACCTATCCAAACCTACCTGGTGCGTGGAAAAATTAATTTAATTTATTAACCAAGCCGTTTGAGACACTTTGTAGTTCGGTTTCCCTATTTGGTCTTAATAAATCATAATTGATAATGTCTGGCTTTTAAACGATTGATGGTTTTATTATTATCTTATTTATTATTTATTACAGTCCATAATGGCATAAAATGCAAATATGTTATGTAGGTATATTGTATTTGCGATGAAAACGTTCTAACACAAAATGTCTACTATATATGCAGCTATATATGTATAATATTACGGATTTTAAAAAAAACTTGACTCTGCGTGTGGAAAAGCGACCAGGCCAGGAACTGGCTCGTTCGAACATTCATAATACATTTACTCCAATCCAAGCTACCACAGATTTCCAACAAAGCAGTTCTCTGGTGGACGGACGAGCAACACATTATCACGTTGTGCAGGCTAAAAACTAATTTCAATCCGACTTCCATGGATCTGATCAGCAAGCAATGAATACGTGTTCACCGCACATTTATTATCCTGCAATAATCAATATTTTAGTTTTCACATTGCGCAGCGTAATTGATCTTAATACTATATAGCTAAATAGTAGCAATAGCAGTACCATTGTATTTATATATTAAATGCCCTTGCCATTCCATCTAAACGCCGTGTTGTCGCTACTATTGCATACAATGCCATCATATTATTCATATTATATGCCCAAAGAAAAAATCGATACCGACGATTTGATATCCTTGTGCTTACTTACTACTACTTTGTAATAATGAGAACACTCGCTTTTGCTTACCAAACATACAAAAGTGAAGAAATTAGTTCATCTTCATACATACATGTCTTACAAGTTAGCAAGTAACATCTCCAATTTTTTGGCACTTGAGCAAGCTACCTCACTCATCAACGCTCTCTTCATGTCACCAACAACATGGCGATCTTCACTACCGCCGTCATGATTATGTTTTACTTTACTTTTTACACCGTATTCTGCAGGGGAACCGTACGTAAAGACACAGCAAACATAAAAGCATAAGCATGAGGCATGAACAACAACCAAAAAATTGACATAAAAACGAACAGACGAGTCTCCGCAAAAAATAATAAAAATGTACGACTCCTGGTAATAGCAAAGAGGGTAATAATAATGCAGCAACCAGCAAGGAATATTCATCACATGAAAATCAAAACGCTGTCGCATGACTGGTGCTATGGCCTGTGTAGAGCTAAAAAAAAAAGTATTTACACTCAGTCTTTCAGATGTTGATAATTATGATAACGACGAAATACACGTATCCAGTTTATACCGTGTGATAGTGACCACACAAATCAGATAAGAGTTGCCCCGAAGATTCCATCGTTTGTGTTATATAAATATCACTAAACTGAATATACGTATGTTAGATTTAATCCTATCGGGAGCAGTCCTCATGATAAGCAGAAATATTTGTCGTCCACACGTCTTAAAATAAAATGCTGACAGCAGTAGGCATAACGTTTGTAGTTCTATTACATTAATGCTAATGTTAGTATACATGGTAAGACATTTTCATTTACAAAATTGATCTACAATTTTAATTTTTACTTTATTTTCGCTCCAATTCATTTCTGTCTAATATAGTAAAATAGTTTTAGTATTAAAACAATTTCGTTTCTTTCGCATTTACTAGAGACTGGATTCTAATTTTGTAAAAGTTTAAAAATGATTTTTTCTTCAGCTTTTCTAACATATGTATAATATAATATTAATATACACTGAGAAAGCCATTCTCATTTTTTCCTGTGGGTTAAAATAAAATACTGCGCTGTTAGTGCTTTGCTGTAATAATTTTTTCTTGGATCTCAAACCATTTTTGTTTAATGCCGTGAAGAGCAAATGAAAATAAGTATTGTACAGCATGTATCTATCAACGTTAAAAGAATGTTAGCATGCACTATGGCAGTTAATTCGTCCGTTTACTGTGTAGGTAAGTACATTATGGTTCCCCTGCTTGTCTCACTTTGTGTTTGCGCAGCCAACGACAGCCATAATTACATAGCTGTTCAAAATACCGCTATATCGTTTTAAGCTAAAATTTAAAAGTATTTTTGTTTTCTCGTGTCTCATTTCTCCTCAGCCACCACAAATATTCTGCTTTGCATCTGCCTGCATACAGGTAAAAGGTAACATTCAGGTAGGGAAGACAATTTTTGTAAAAGATAAGTTGCTTTATATAGACCCTAGACGGTTTTGTTGTATTTAATTCGTTCGTCACTACATATAATTTGCATCTCCATTAAACTTGAAATGTGCATACTTGAGCTAGATGTGGTACAGATCCGATCTGACGTTTTACCCTAGAAGTAGCAGAGAAGCGTCTCACAATTTTTTACTGTTAATTAATATTAAATGTAAAGGCTCGATAAAATAACGAGATGTGGATTTCTAAATATGCCTGCTCAACGCTAAAATTTTATAAAATTATGGTTGCCTGAATTTCTTTTCATTTTTGTTTAGAAGTGCCATGTTTACATGTTGCAGGTGTATTTAAGGTCAATGTCCAGTTAATGCTAGATGCTAAATTTGAGCTTATTTGTCCAGTAGATGCCACTAAATGTCATAGTCATTTTGGCTAACGTTTAATATTTGACCACTCCTCAAATAGGGTTTTGGCTTGGGTTTGGCCAAATTTGCTCAAACTACATATATGATACAGAGATATGCCATTACCGTAAGGTACCTGTGTGCGAAATTTGAGTCAAATTGGCTGACGTTGTGGCCAGGAAAGTGATGACGGACGGACGGACACACACGACAGTAAAAGATTTTCAGCTACGTAATAAAATACCTTTGACTAATTTACCCGAGTAGAGTTTTAAGGTAATTGAATCTCCCGACTCAACCAATTCAAGCCATAACTTGAGTATTAGGCACATTAGATTTAGATGAACATTTTTATCAAATTAAAACCCTTGTTCCGCTTATACATAAAATTTTGAAGTTTATTCACGTTTCTGCAGCTTGGTGAAACTTATGGGAGCATCACATGCTCTCATAAATTGCGTTGTTGCGTAGGCCCTGCAATTGCAAGTAGATTGTCGAAACCCCTGTGTCGAGTAAAATATACCTGCAAATTAGAATTATTGTTGAAACTTTTTAACCCCTAGAGGTCACAAGTTCTGGTAAAACATTACATACATGCATACCTACATCATCTAAACTTTGCATTAATTTTAAACTATGTTAGGAACCTTTACCTTTTACTTAGAAACGGGGGGGGGGGAATCGGTCGAACAAATACCTGAAATAAACCTGGATGGAATAAGCTACGTACCGAAATATTATGCTACCTATAATTTCTTCCGAACGGCCAACCAACGCATGTAACGATCCGTATGTATGTAGATGGAAAACTTGCTTACTGTTATTATTCCGAGTTTGCTCCATTCGCTTAATCTTACGATTAGTATAGGTAATAATAAACCTACACAGTAATAATAGCAAAGTGACTTAGTAAAGACTTGATTTGTGCTCGTCACGTATGTGACCTTTGACCCCTTCTACCTAGAGTCAAACTTTTGTAACTTTCACAGAAGGCCATAGGCTGTGTGTATATACAAAGTTTAGTGAAAATTTCCTCACAAATTTCAGAGATACGCCTACGTAAAATTTGATCCCGTTAACCTGGAAACCCCAAAATCATCACCACGGGAGCTTCTTAGGGATGAGGATTTATTTACAACTCTCTGGGAGGAACTGATTGGCAAAAACAGAGTCTCAAAATTAGAAACCATTTTCGAGTTATCGCACGGACAGGCGGACGGACGGACAGACAACGTAAAGTTAATAAGTGACTTCGTCAGTTAATAATATCTATCTTTCTAAGGTCTAAAATGTTGATTTAAATGAACAAGTGTTTATATACATTTTATAATAACAAATAGTTGTCTTTGTATATTTATATTCAAAAACAGCAGAGGACACAAAAGCAAAAACCCCTCGCATCTACAATATAATCGGTTACAATATGACAGTAATGCATTACTATCATATTGTACCCTAACATTTTTATAGGCTGACAAAATAAAACATCGAAAAAATAATCTTCGAAGAGCACAGTCATGCCTTACCGAAAACAAGCACCATTTAAGTTAAAGCCAATTTTACACCGCTTTCACTCTGAACGCAGCGCTCCAATAAACTATTTGCTTCAAACTCTCCCTTCAAAAGCACTACAAAATCAGAAAGCTATGTCCAGCTTGCTACAAATAAAAGACCTTTAGATCTTACATGATCTATGTGGATAATGTTTCCGTAAATGAGTTTGAGTTCGGCTGTGTATAGGGTTAGCCTTGGATATTTTGCAGAGCCCTTCATTATATGGTTATTACGGAAGAAAAAGTGTTTACATTTACCATCGTTTTCGTTTTCGCACTAAGACATAGCTGTCATCAAAAACCAAGTCTGATTTTCAAAATTGAAATAAAAGGCAGAGACCGTGTGAATAGCAATTTACCTAATGCAAGTAATGCATGTTTGATGCAAACGTTGTACCTCCCCACGACGCCACCGTCTTGTGTTGGGCATTACCTATGCGCTAAACGTAAGCATGCAAACAACACTGAAAAAAATATGCTAGCTATATGTTTACAAAGAAAAATAAAGGCTTTATATAGGTATATGAATAAAATAAAGCAAGTCCTACGTGAAAGAATACGTCTCTAGTCCATACAAGCGTACATATTATTATATTATGAAAGTTCGGTCTATGCGGTCTTTTTTTCCAACTCACTTCGACTCTTTTGAGCTTGGCTAACACTTACTGTGTACAGAGCTGGTATAGTGTTTTATACACGAAACTGCTCAAACTGACTGACTTAAATAGTTGAACAAGCCAAAGGGGATCGAACGAAAGGAGACACAAGAAATGAGGAGGTAATTGTTACGAATTACACATGCCCGCAAAGTACATTGGCAGAGAAAGAGACACGCTCTGCTCTTCTGCTCTCCGCGCTCCGTTTTGTGATATGCATCCGTGTTGGTGTTATTATTTTTATATAGAAAAATCTAGTACCTATGTACTACCTATTATTATTACACATTATCTTGAGAATATATCAAGTCAAAATGAGCACTGAGGCTGTACTAATAATGACGAATCGTAGTAACCCATCTTTCGTACACGTTATGGCAGCTAAAAAAATAGAAATTCCATTGTAAGAGGTTTTTGGATATTTTGTATTGACCGAGTGGGCATTTTCAAAAAAAAGTTTCAAAAGGTCGGATACCTAAATTAAAAACAGGAATTCATGAAAATTATATTATTCGTTATAAGTTGTTCTACAATTAATCCACCATTAACTTTACTTTACTTTGGTCCTCAGTCCTCGTAATATTTGTTGATGCAAAAAATTGGTGTTGCATACATTACATAGGGAATATATTATACCTTGTTCATAAATGCCTTTGTTGAGGAGAGTGAAGTTGTGAAGAGACATATTCGATAGAGTTACGTCAAGTTAGTCAAGTACTTGTCTTTTTTATTTTGTATTTTTGGGACTCGTCGATTGGCGTTGCATCAATTACACAAGGATATAATACATCTTCTGTTCCCTACCATACAACACAATCAACATCACTATGCTATCAGCTATTGACAGTAATCAATCTCATTCAGTTGTGTCTGCATAGCTTCAGTGAATTGATCAAACTGTTGATAAAAAATATAGGAAACGAAACCGACGTGAGATTGTTCAACTTGCCCTTTGAATTGAAATTGTGTGTACTTTGGAACAAAACAATAGGATGTAAGATTTGAAGAACATGGTGGGATGGGGATACTTTCTCCTTGATAATACGGTATGGAGTAGAGGTGAAACGGGTCGGCAATTTCAATGACCCGACCCTATAAATTAAAAATTTTCTTCAACCCGACCCGATAAATTTAAAAATTTCTTCAACCCGACCCGATAAATTAAAAAATTTCTTCAACCTGACCCGATAAACTAAAAAATTTCTTCAACCTAACCCGATAAACTAAAAAATTTCTTCAACCCGACCCGATAAACTAAAAAAATTCTTCAACCTAACCCGATAAATTAAAAAATTTCTTCAACCCGACCCGATTAACTAAAAAATTTCTTCAACCCGACCCGATAAACTAAAAAATTTCTTCAACTCGACCCGATAAATTAAAAAATTTCTTCAACCCGACCCGATCCGACCCGATAAATTTAAAATTATCTTCGACCCGACCCGTACCATCTCATCCGATCCGACCCAACCCTGTAGGGTCGGGTCGAGAAACCCATCGGGTTGTCGGGTCGGATTTTCACCTCTAATATGGAGTAGCATGATCCATAATGTGAAACAAATCAAATGCTTTTATTTGTAATCTGAAAATTCTTTTACGATTTTTTCAAAATGCTGTTACATGCTTTTATTTTTATCGTTAATTTTTTATAAAAACGTACTGTATAACATGAATTTTGCGAAAGTAAAAATCCTAATTTCCGATGTTTTCTTTACGAATTTCAAATTCAACGTTAGGGGGCTTGTTTCATGCTTTTCTTTAAGACAAATATATTGGGTTGGGCTTAAAAATATCTAAAATTGGCAACTGATTGTTATCAAACACTCAAATTTGGTTGTAAAGTAACATTTAACAAATTTTTAAAGCATTTTTGTTATTTCCAGCGTATAAAATGCTAATTTAGCACTAAAATGCTTTTAATGCTTTTTTGAAATTTCGGAAAAGATATTTTTTAGGTTATAACTATACTTTTCCCTTAGGCAAGGAGTCTCCTTTCCTAAGCTCCCATTTAAAATTTATGGAGAAAAATTGGTCTACATAGAAGTTTAGCCTAACTTACGCTAGAAACTAGCTAGATTCTTAACTAAGGAATAATCACTGCGTTTTTCCCGACGATGTTCCATTTTACTAAATAAAACGAAAACTAAATAAATTAAGAGTATAAAATGCCATTGGTGTATGCTAATCCGTCAAAATTATATATTTCCTGGAGGAATATTGATGTGTAAATTTGTGGCACTTAAGTTGAAATGATCCGTGTATTACCTGAAATGTTTTACTACCTACTTTACATTTTTTATTTTCATGAATTCAGTTTCAGTAGGGGGATATTCACAAGAGATAAAAAAAAGAGATAGTTTTAGTCGGGATGTAAGAATGCCGTTATTTTGTAAATAATCCTTACTACTAGTGTACTTTTATTTTTTACTTTACTATATTTTGCTCAATCCTTAAATAATTCATTTTGTAGTGTCTTTAGTTTGGGGCAAACTGCGAAATTTTGTTAGAAATTAGTCCAACGTTTACATTCATTGGAGGGGTTCATTCATTCAGCTTTCCTTTGCAGTGTCTTAGTGTAGCTTAAAGGGACACGTCTTTTTCAAACTTAAATATGACAATGTGATTCACCAGTTTGACATGCAAGAGCAGGAAGGAATAATAAAATAATAATAAGCATATACTTTACAATATTTACTTATTGATACTTTCCGTTTGAAAAGGAAAATGAATACGCCAGTTTCATTACATCGCTGCAGATCCTAGACTATTCTATATCACTTGGACACTTACTCTTTATCTGTCATATAATACACAGCATGAAACATAGAGAGACTGGACGGATGCATGCCACACACTACAAAATACTCATCTACAGAGTGCTGCTATCTCATCTCTCTTTAATTAGGAAGCCATCTTGATTTTTCCGGTGTCGCCTAGCCTAGCTTTAAGTGGAATCGTGTAAATGGCATGAGCCATGGGCTTCAAGGTTGCATTTCTAAATCGTTTGCTGCTTTGCTAGATACCTTGGTGGTGGTGTAAAAGATATATTCAATACTATTGTGTGGTGATGGCAATGGCAATATCGCCGCATAGGTATATTTAGTACACAAGTCGTAGACCCGAAGCATCTCTCCCTCTTCGTCGCTCCTATATATTATACATCCTCGCTATATCCATATAAAAATAGTATTATACTTACTTGTTTAATATATCAACTGTGTTGTATACTCTTGTTCACTCTCCCGAACAAACAAAAACTGCTTTAATAAAGTAAGTAAAGCGTATCACTGCTTCTGTGTAACTTCTTCTCGGCTGCTTGCCTTGTGACAGTGGTTTTGTAGATGAACTCTTTTAGTTTTCTATGTACTTGCATAACATTATGTGCGTGTCGTCGTCGCCGCTAGTCGCAACGATGCTGATAATGATGATGGAGGAGGAGAATATGAGTGAAGCATATTGACATTTATTTTCCTCTTTCCTGCTTTTGTATTTAAGGAACCCGTTCTTAATTCTTTTGTAATGAAAGCTGCTGAAACTGAAACTATAAGCATCAACTCACAACGAGCTTGGTATTTTTGTTTCGTTTTATCTAATCTGTTTTGTGTCATTTTGTTAAACTGATGGATCGATAGATGGAGTTAAAAAATACTAATTTTGTGTTGCTTACTATTTTCGAAGTATTCAATGATGTGGGTAAGGAGATGTTAAGAGATTGATTAAGAAACTTGGAACGTTTGTTCACGAGAGACTTTTCTTGTAGCCCATCTGAAATAATGGTATCAGTAAAATATAGTCAAAAGCAAAAGGCTTCCACTTTTTGCTTTAACGGAAATCCGGAAAAATTATTCAACTCGAAGTCAGTTATATTAGTAGGAAGATTTCTCCTGTAATTTTAATGCTTATTGGGGATCAGCATTCCCTTTCCATAGGTATCATAATAACCCCGATTTGATTTCTTTTTAGGTGATGCCAACTAATGTGAAGCTAGATTATCTCCCTTTGATAAACATACTGGTAGATTCACAAACAGTTGATACGTTTGGTTGAGGTTTCTAGCTGGAGATCAAAATAAGATCTTGCTGTGTTGGCTGTATATCACTAAAATGAAACAAATCGTTGAAACCGTTGCCTATTACTAACGTTGTAAGCTGTACACTGATCCAAAAACATACCAATATCAATGGAATACAAATACCCATCATTCGTAGGTTGGGTTGAAGTGAGTACGTTGCCTAGTTGGGTTTGGGTGCCAGGTGGGACCTGTTCCACGGAACATGATTGTTGTGGCTGCTAGGTGACATGTCGAACAGATTGAACCGATGCAGCGGTTTGACTGACCTCGTATGATGATTTGGTCAGTAGGGGTTGTTTTAATTTCCTACCTCATTCATTTCGAGTGTTTACTTGCATGGCTGGCGTCCTCGAGTTTGTCAGAAGGATCTGCGAAGATTGTCAAAAATCGTTGAACATTTCGGCGTAATAATTCCGGATTATTATCCTCACTATCGTCTTTTTTCTTTAAGGGATACCATCTCTGCAATGCAATACATCATTGTGTCCATTCATTTGGAAGATTTCTGTTTGGAGTCCAGGTACGATCTTACAAATATATACAAGTATAGGATTAGGATATAGGACAGTTTCTACTATTACTATTATAAATTAATACATGGGTGCACGTTGTTAACTGTACAACCCGTGTTATCAATTTTGCAAGCTTGTATAAATTAGCACACGCGTTTGAAATTGAATCATTAATACAAACATAAAATCGCATAGTATTCGTTTTTCGTTCATACATGCATCTTGATCTAACCTACGGCTAACATTAAAAAATATATTTCTTCGCTAGCCTCGCAGACTCGATTATATGTCGTTTGAGTAATTGTTAATTTAACTGTTGTGTAATGTAATGTCAGCATCGTTGCAATTTTCTTTACAGTCAGATTCAGATTTTCATTTTAAATATTACATGTATGGCATTGCAAGTTTTTATTTGTCATCGGTTTAGAAATCCGTTGGCGGTTTGAATAACTCATTAGCCGTCGTACGTAAGTTGTCACTTGCTGTATATTCATGCTTTCATTTGTACAGCTCTGTCGTCGGTCATTTTGTGCACTGTAATTGTAAATTCTTTGTAAGGATATCGTTGGTTTGGAATAGTTGATGTGTTTCATGTTAATGCAAGGATAGAAGGTACATGAAACAGGAAGCAGGATGACAAAAGTCTACAACCCGGACAAAAAGTTGAGCCAAATGAGAGAGATACACATTTTCATGTAAACGTAGTGCGGCTCACTTCTTTAACTTGTGCTGTTGTTGCATTACATTACAAGTAATATTAGTGAAGGAAGAAGGAGTAAAGGGGCAGGGAGCACAGCTCCTAATGTACCCCCAGCTGGTTAAGCATTTCGGGACAGAATCGGACACCATATCGGATTGAATGAGTGCTAGTTTTTAGTTTCATACAGAGTTGCTTAATCGATAAAGAAGGCATTTTGTTTTCTCTCCTTGCCTTCCTCTCTCTCTCTCTCTCTCTCTTACACATCACATTGTAGTATGGTCTCATAGACTGCTTTTTAGTGAGTACAAGAGTTTCTTCTCACTCCCTCTTAGCTCTTGAGTACTATTATGCCTTTTCTCTTTCTCGCTCTTCCCTAAACTAATGTTAAAGCTTTTCTGTTTATATAATGTCGATGTTCCTATATCGAATGACTACATTATATTACATACATACATATAAATTATAGGTAGGCAAACTGCATATTACATCGGCGAGCACTATATGGTGTAATTTCTAGTTACTGCTGCTGCTGCCGTAGCTGACTTCTTTCCTTTCTCTTTCTCCCCTGGATGTGTGGTATTATGCGAACGAGTGCTGTATATTGTGCATTTTCCGCATTTCTGTATTATTCCCATTTCCCAAACCTCCTCCTCCAGAGAAATAAATATTTATACCTTCATTCCTTCAGGACGTCTCCTTCATCTCAAGATCATGTACGTAAGCGTAATAGAGGAATCGAGGGAAGCGAGAATTCTCATAGAATGGAAATAAGCTAAGAGTATGCAGCGTACACATAATATATAAACACGACATATTGCTATTGTGTTATACATGGTGAATGGAAAGCATCATCTAGACTCTTACACCAAACCCAAAAGTGCTGTTGTATAGTTGGCTGGTAGTTGGCATTAAAAACTGAACGTTGAAAATATCCAGAGATAGAAATATCGGTTTGCTGGCTTTTTTGTTTCAACAGCATTTCAACTCATTTCGTTTTTGAGAAATAGTTTAGATAGAAGTACGGATGCCCTTACCCTTTTTTAAAGACTACAAGGTGCGGGGATGGGGAAATGCCTTTTCTTTCTCGGTCTAACTTCAATACATGCACAAAGCGGAGATTGATGCGACAGGAGTGAACTCTGAAAGCGAGCTGAATAACCATACGACAAGACGCTTTTAGTTATTGAACCTGCATATTACACAAATGTCTTATATGTACCTATATTGTAACTTGATGAAAAAACCCAAACTCGGGACAATTACTATCAAACAAATAATAAAGTAACAAACTAAAAGGTCAACTTTAAAAGTTTGTTAGTTATACTAAAATGGAAAATATTCGCTTATCGCAATAATACAAAACAACCGTTTAGTATCAACCGATCAGTAATTACAATAGGTGTACTTGCAACAATGATAAAGCTTTACTTTTTATGGGCCAACTTTGTGATCAAGTACATGTGACATGACTCACTACATTACATTTTACATTGTCAATTGTATTGGGGACTGATTACAGTATCAAATGTAGGACCGTTTTCATTCAGTTACCGTTAGATGTGGTTAGAGCATGACAAGACAAGCAATATATAGTTCTTACTTGAGTTCTGTTGGTACTTGTCAGTTGACAATGCAAGGCGAGTGCACTTACAATAAAAGCGTGAAACAAAAACACAGAGGCAAATGGATCTGTAGCTATTGGGAGGGCAGGCACAGGCAGGAAGAATATGAAAATTCCTGTGCATGAAGCTCATCGGGATAGGATAATATACCACACATTCTAAATTCGTGTAATAATTAGCATTAGAGTCTATTATTGTTTGAACCCAGTTTTCCTAGCCTTTAAAAAATAATGGATCTCAATGAAAATCTTTTTTTGGACTTTTACTTGGCTACTCATTGTTTCGAATATGTTTGGGGAATTCGTTGTAATGAAATGGCAAATGCTGCTACAATGCTTCACACAATATGACTGTGACTAATAAGTCGTGAGAAGGATAGTGAATTCGGGCACAAAATTGAATCAAATTTAAGTCCAGAATTGATATTGAAGATTCCATTCCGACATTATTTCATCATTGTGTATCACAATACCCCTATCAATTATTGCCACAAAAATACTTCAACTACACAAAAATAATATATCGCAGCGACCACTTACTTGTGTCAAAATGTGCACTTTGCTTGGGACAACAACATCAATCATGAATATCATTAACCGCCTCAATAAAATTAGTACAGTATTTAAATAAAATGAACATCAGATAAGAATAACGGCAATCTACACTAGTTTACTACATTTAGCTACATTATTTGTCTCCAATCGGCGTTATGTCATCCAGACAGTAACTTTAAAAGGAAAGGCGCAAGTAAAATACATACAATATTTTGTACATTGTAGGTACATGAAACATGTATACCTACCAAGTTTTAATTATGTACAGCGGCAGATTAGCTGTGTTATGTGTTGTACTTTATGTATGTAGTTTACCTATGTATGCATATTCATTTTTTCTTTATGATCAGTGGGGGGATCTAGTATTTTGATCGTTTGCTCTCATTTTTTTTTTAAAAAAAAAGATATTTTTACGAGCAGCGGATATATATGTTGTGTTGCATGTTGGCTCGTTTGATACTATTTCACAAGACGAGTGAAATGAAACAAACAACAAGAAACAAAAACGAACGGTGCGGTCTTTTGACTCCTCTGTCTCTCCCTCACACACTCACTCTTTCGACTCTACTGATTATTGAGAGTACTGGTGTAGGTTTTTATTGCAAGGATAGGGGTAAAAAATTCCTTATTTTTAAATGCTGTTGTTGTTGTTGAGGAATGGGACGACAGAGAGACAGAGGCGAGAGGGTACATATATCCAATTCATGTATACACACAGCATCACAGCGAAATCAGCCACCAGCCGAGCCGCAGCAACACAATCAAATAGAACAAACTGCTGTTGCTGAATAGCACGTAGTGTAGACTGACGTACTTTTACTATTACCATTTTACTACTATTATTATGTCCATTGAAACAACGTAACCAACACACACAAACACCACAACACGCATTATTGTTGTTATAATGTGTATATGTGTGTGTATATATAGTATATATCCAATAAGTGTATTCATTATTCCGTATTTGTTGTATAGTTTTTCATTTAAAGGTTTACATACGACAGGAGGATAATATTATTTTCTTTGGCAGGAGGAATGGATAAATGGATACATATTATGTTTACCTATATGATAAATGCAATGTAATGGAAATGCCTTTTCTTCTTCTTGTCGTTTTGTTCTCTTTCTAGCTGTGCTCTCTCTCTCTCCTCTCTCTCTCTTTGCTTGCCTATTATTTTTGGGAGAATTAGTTAGGATTTCTACGTTATTATGTGCTTGAGTGCTAATAAAAATCCGCTGCTCTGCTGCTGCTGTTGTGCTCCTGTGAACTCAACTTCTCTTTTATGTCTCTGATGGCTGCTGATAATGGTGGTGGTGGCGATGGCGATGATGTTGATGATGACGATACGTTGAGGAGTTTTAGTTTTTTGAGGAAGAAGGTGATGATGATGATAATAATATTATGCTGATGCGGCAGCAGCAGCAGAACTACACATTTTTTGTACGAAATGTATTAATGGTGATGGTGATGATGCTGCTGCATTCATTTGTGATTTTATTGGGAGCTTCGATAGGATATAATATAAGATAGGATGCGGATGTGGTAGTTGTTGTTGTAGTAGTGGTGGTAGAAGTAGTCATTTTTGTGATAATAATATGCATATATATCATAGACAGTGTCTTTTATTGAATCTCCTGCAATCGGCAAATAAAAAAGGGGTACAACAAAAATATTTTGTATTTTGTACAATGATTTTGATGTCGGCTATATTCTCGCAACACAAAAATTGCAACTCATTGTGATTTTGTTGGGGACATTTTTATTGCTTTTTGGGAGAAAAAATGGAGGTCTGAGGAGAGGGTGAAACGGATGAATAATAACAGTGATTATAAGCCGAGTAACTAACTGTAGTGAAAGAGTATTGAGAAAAGTACATCATGATAAGTGGTTGTTACGTTGACGTTGGTGGAGCAGTGGAAGTGGTATGGTATGATACTGGCTTGCTTGTGGAATAGGTAAGACGCGAAACGCGGAATTTATGTGTATTGACTAAATTGTCAAAATTGATTTTTTATCAGGTGTTCAGGTGATTTGTGTTGGCTGTGTGGTATGTGAGATGGTGATAGAGAAATGTAATTCGACTTCATTGTATAGTGCTGTTCTGAACCAAAAACAAAAACACTCAGCAACTTTCATATCATGAGGCTGTGAGGATTTAATTATTAAAACGAAAATACTAATTGCTGTAGATTTATTGTAATGCAAACAATGGCATTGCTAGGATTTGTGCATAGTAGGTAGTGGCGGTGTGATTTCCTTTTCGTCTTGCAACGCCAAGTGGCATTAGAATGTAATACCAATCTAGATCTTTCATAGAATTTGTACTTTTACTCTTGATTGTTCTGAATTGGCATATATATTGCATTTAGCATTTCGATGTATACATCTTACGGACCATTTTTGTCTTGAGACAAAACTTAATGAGCATTAAGTTTTTGGTCGTGACGTTTATAGATGAAGGGAGTCGTTTGCGATAATTCGTAAACTTCGCCATTCTAGTTTGTTTACCAATGTTTAAAATGAAAAGGAGAAAAGTGTACTATTGTAAAGAGAGTAAAGAGTGAAAATGAATTAGTGCGGTGGTGTTATCAAGGACATTGGACATCGTTGGGTGTAATATTGATAGTTTTGTCCTACAACTACACATGTTCCTTATTGAGCGATATTGGAAGAGCATTGCTCTGTGACATGCGGATGCTAACATTGGAGTAATTGAAGTGATGCAATGTAGTTTACAATTCATGTCATGTGGTAGTGATTTGTTAGTCATTTGTAGTTCATGATAGATATACCATGTGCCTGTTTTTATGAAAAGTAATTTTAAAGTAGTCGGTACAACATGTATAATTTGTACCGAGAAAGTATCAGTCGGTGCATCTGGAATGTGCGCACAGCAAAGGTGTATATTGGTTCCTCCTCATGGTCACGTCGCTGTGACAGATAAACAAAATATCAGAATGTTTTGAATCAAAAAATGCAACGTTGACCCTGCTGACGTACGTTCTGTGTTAGCAGTATATTGTGGGAGAAAGTTTTGTTTAGTCGTAAATACGAAATGATGTTTTCTCGGCATATTTCCTCGATTGATTCAGTCCGACCTTCAATTTTAAGGGTATCTAGAGGGAACTGGCAAATAACTAGGAGTATTAATTATTATAGTGCGTGTTGTTTTCATGTACGTAGTAATAAGGGTTGC
>JAHZNB010007729.1:0-11744 GCA_027744295.1 Callyntrura guangdongensis | reverse complement strand
GCAGAATATCTTTTCTATGTGTACCGTACTAGACACCACACAACTCATATGCTACCTCCCATACAGCACAATATGCTATGAAACGTATGAAACTTTTGGGTGTACACACTCACTGTGCTGTAGGCTGTAGCAAGGTTGATGTGGCAGTGATAGTGCCAGGCAAGCAGTAGCAGAAATGCTGGTACCTCGGCTACTAGTCTGGACCCTCGAAAGGAGAAAAAACTTTGTTCCAGGCAGCAGCAGCAACATGCATGTACAGAGGACTCTCTGGAATACTCGATATTATTTAATTTCATAATAACGTAACGTAGAATATTGTTTTTTTCCTTTTTGCCATTGTATTACATGTCATGCATTGCAACAACAATCTCTGAGCCTGTGCTCCAGTAAACGAGCATACAGTCTGCTTTCTTCGTTGTTTAGTCATTCTGCTACTTATTTGGGTTGTGTTGGCTTTCCAAACCTTGCGTTTGGTACAACACTCTCAATATCGCCTGAAATTTCAGTTAGTAAAGAGAGGGATGAAGAGCTACTTCTGTGTGTGCACTGTGGAGTAGTGCAGAGACAGAGAGTGAACAGTCATGAAACTGTTGGAAGTAAAATTGAACGCAAAAAGTCTTCACTCTCTCAGTCATATACCACCACCAACATCTCTGAAGCGTGATATCACTTTAAGCACGGCGAAGCATGTTTAGGGCTGGACAAGTGTTCGGGGTTTGATTTGAGTCGTCTCCGAGTTTGTATCGATCTCATGACGTCACCCTATCTCCCTCTCTCTCGCCTTTCTCCGCTGTTCTCCACTGGATTGTTGTTTTTACATTGATGGTATCTGCTACACAGGCAGTAGGGCTAAAATATTTGAGGTTGAGGGAATGCATAGGGTAGCGAAAAGGTTCTAACTGTTATTGGTGGTGGAACGGAAACTTACTCCGAGTTTCAAGCCACAAGCGCACTTTCACCCAACTTCTGGCTTTTAGTCTGACATTTTCGGGTGTGGATAGTTGAACACCGCCTTATCCGGAGAGAGAGAGGAAGAGAAGCACAGTCATAATATACAACAATTGTTGTATAGCATTATTTGCAATAGTGGACGTGATACAGTGACTGGACTTTGTGGTTATATTGATAGTCAAAAGAGAAAAAAGTTTTCACGAAAGAAAAATCTGCATTTAATTTTTTAGGAATTTGAAATTTCAAACAAAAATACACTTTATAGTATTTTACAGTTTCTGCTTCTCTGCACCATTTAAAAAATATTCAAACAAAAAATATAAACAAAAAAGTGCTTGTTCCTCATATATCATACATCTATGTCCACAGTCGAATGTGGTGGTTTTAGTTGCTAGTTTGTGAATTTTATTTGAAATAGTGACAGGATGGTCACTGAAAGCTCTCAGTCGGTAAGCAAAGGGCATTTTTAATTATTCAATTCTCTTTTAATCACACCTTCATCAGAAAAAAGGACGTTTATAACTTTTCACTTTTCACCTTTGCATTATTCTTGTTACGGGTATCAAGTATTAAATTGTTAACTGGTGGCTAGTCACTACTTGTATATACCCCCAATCGTGCATATGCGTACCTGTACTGTAATTTTCTTTTCTCGATCGACACGGTAAATGTTTATGGCTCGTAATATTGAATGATAAAAAAATCATAATATGTAATAGACCCAGACATTCATAGTGATGATAGATTTTTTAGCATTTTATTTATAGATAGAGTGCACATTAGGCTCTTTGTTGTTTGCCAAAGAGTGTATAAAGACAAGGGAATCTTCCTTCCCATTCTGGCTGACATAGAAAGCCACATTAATGCAAAGACAGTTTAGTTAGAGTACACTAGTTAAACGAAAAGGGGCACCCTGGCCATGTATAAACGCTACCAAAGTTTCATGTGCTTGTTCTCTGTACAAAATAAAATGTTATAAGCAAGTAAACTCTTTATAGTAGTCAGTCGTCGTCATCATCATCATCATCGTCAGGATAAGTTTGCCAATGATTAAAGAAATATGTGAGTGAAGAATTTATCCACGCAAACAAGCCTGTAGTACGCCGCGTTGTGTGAAGTCTCTGAAGTTTATGTTACGGTCGCTTTTTTGGCTAGTAAAAAACGACACAACCAACATTACCATGAAACCATGCCAGTGCTTCGAAGGGAAGAAGCAGAATAAAAAGCTAAAGTAGCAGAGCAAGAGAGAGAGAGAGAGAGAGACCAATCTTCTTTCCTCCTTCTTTCCCTTTTGATGGGTAGAGTTGTTCCTTATCGTCGTCGTTGTAATATAAAAACTGGTAGCAGCAATGGTGGAAGCCAGCAAAGCAATAGCAAAACTGCTGCAAACTTTCTCTGCATTGTATCGATCGCTGTGAGCATTCCTATCTCTCTTTCTCTTTTTATAAGAGACTGTGAGAGAGTGGAGCACTCCAAAGAGGAAATGAACAGGTATACATACATATAAGACATAGGGTCGCGTATTATGTAGTATTCCTGTTATTATTTTGTAGGTACTACATGGCTTGTAGGCATTAATGCATTCTCCCACAAAACCGTCGTCGTCGGCAAGCGAGGCATTTTCTCCGCGAAGGTAATAAAGTAGTAGTGGTAGAGGTGGTGGTGCTTGTAAGAGTCCATTCCATTTTAGCTACGTAGATTCATAATACATGCCTACCTACATCAATTCAGCTATTGCCGTCTCGTCAGGTTTGGCCCTTGCTATTGTTAAAGTAATGGGGCTTGTATACACTTTGGTGGTTTCTTTGTCCCCAAAATGTGTAATATTGGCTGCGTTGCATTAACACACAAAAGTACATACATCGACATATATGTGCCCACTGCCCACCTTCACTGATTCCGTGTGCACAAGAATTGAGAACTTTGCCTACTATTACTACTACTGAGTCCTTCCTAACTTGCACCGTATAGCATTTCATCATCATTATTATTTCTTGGGTGTCGAGTAAGCATTACACAACCAGACGTGCATGCAGGTAATGTTGTAGGTGTATGTTTGTGTGTATGCGCATTATTATTAATATTATTATTGTTATGAATATGGAAATGGGTAGAACTATCTCCGCGTGCGATCAAAACTCTTCAATTTATATAATCATGGCCATTCATGGCCCACCACAGACAAAACGAAAAGGCACGGCACAAAACAGACACACGACCAAGCTCCCTTTTTCTCTCTTTAGGGTGTGCATTGTGGGAGCTTTTACAACTTTTTCAAAAGTTCTTTCTGCGATTTTTTATTCTTGGGCCCTACTCAGCAACTAGAGACCTTTTAATACCGAAAAAAAAGATCCAGAAAAGGCGAACTTTTTAACGAAAGTTGCATACATGTCAGAGTCAGCATCAGCATCAGCTTTCATTGTTTGATGAATGTCTGAACTACTTTTTCTTGTTCGGCAGTTTACTCACTGCTGATTCGTCTCAGTACCTTCATATTTCTCCCTGACGCGCTTCCAATTCGTGTTACACATAAAAAGCACACATACACACAGTCGGCCGGCATAATTTCATCATTATGGATGGAATATATTTGAATCTTCTACTTGATATTTCTTGCAAACATGTTGGGCCAACCAGTAAGTGGCACCCCTAAAGATTTTATTACAGGCTGCAGTAGTGGCACTACCAGTATGCTGCTCTCGCTAATGATGATGCTGCAGCTCCTTTTACTATATTTCTTGCCTTATAAAGTGATACAATTTTTTTGGACTGGCTAGCACTCACAACATGTTTTCATATCACTTGCACCATTGGAGTCTTAATAAAACGTAAAACTTGATGTCGTCTCTTACATTCATTGGCAGAACAGGTAGCACGTTAAACAGCGACAGAAAAACAAGATCTTAAGTTTTCTTGAGAGTAGCCGTGGCATTTCAAGGCGTAAAGAAAAGAAAAGATGTAAGGAGCTATATTGAAAAGTTTTACATCAATACATTCTTCGACTGGGGTAGTTTAATGAAAGTCTGTCATGAAAAGCAAATTCGAAGATTAAGGAGAACAAACGAATCCTAGGTTTGCGCTACCGTAATGCGACTCATGATGATAATGAAATGCCATATTGAAAAAGGGAACTGAATCCAATTTTGTGGTTGCGAGGTATTTTTTTCGCTATCAGGCTTCCTGCCCTGCCCTTTCGATTTAGTTTATGGAAAACTTTTGATGACATGTTTGACCAGAAGGACTGGAAATGGAAGGAATTTTTGGAGTGAATTGCAGTTGATTTAGGATAACTACAAAAGGCTAAAAAAAATGGTATGAAAATAGGAGCCTACTATCAGGCAGTGAGGTACAGTTGTTTGATAGACTCAAACATGTTTTTTGGTTGTTGGAACACCTACAGCGAATTTTCCGTTGTATATACACACAACATTGTGGCGTCCACAATGTAACGCCGTAAAAGTAAATGGAGCACAGCACATTGTTTGGGTTGTGTGTATTGTAGTCGATATTGATATAGACGACATGGGACTCTCGAAAGAATGTCATAAACAGTCATTTAAATTGCACAGCGTCTTTTCTTTGTACAGATGTTCAAGTAGTTTACATGTTTTCGTTTCCCATTTTAGTCTGGTTGATTGATCACCTCGCCCTGTGGGTGACGCCAGTTCAACTGGATAGGATTCTCATAGATGCATAAATAAAGCTTTGTAGGACAACAGTAATCAAAATGCTTCTGTTTTGGTCAAAGAGAATAAAGTAGATAGGATGCGCATACTTTATTGGACCCAAATGACTCTTCGTCGCTGTGTAATAGTGACAGTTGTCGAAACTCGTCGTATGTCCACATCCCAAAGGTTTTGAGCGTAGAAATGAGTCATCATCATGAATAAATACTGTTTACATTTTAGTATTTATTTACTGGACTTGGTGAAGTGCACAAAGGTACCCTAGTATTTGTATTTGGATTGGTACATATTGTTCGATTGTAAAACAATTTTATTTAAATCTGTTCTACAAATGAAGGTACACATTATTGTTCCTTAACTGGTATTAAAAACAAAAATTGAGAATCAAGTAACTTATAGCACTTTTTGATTTAGCTGCGTTAGTATATTTTTTACTTCAAGTACAAATGATTCAAATTATCAAACTAACGATTTGCCAAGCAATGATAATTAGGGTGCCTAGTCTATTTGTATGTACGTGTATGAAAAAACTGTGGATGGATGACACATCATTGTCGTCGGATAGGTCGTTCCTACTTCCAGCCTTTTCCTCATAGATAATTATAATCATTCCAATTTCCCAATCCCTGTCCTGTGAAATCCGGTTAGAAATGGTTTGTTTAGTGTCCCCACTTTTGCACCAAACTCTAGCTAAAGATTTAGTCTGGAAATTATACAGCGACAGCGTGTGTTTTGTTGCTTCATTCGTCCGAATATTTAATGCTATCGTCAATATTATAAGAATGCGCACAGTAAATCTGCGTGTATCATCCGTTGCAGCACGGAGAAATAATGAAATAATTCTTTAGCACAGAAATTTTGTGACAAACTGGATGTTACGCAATGGTCCGATAACTGAGAGATGGAATCGATAAATGCATTCGAATACAATATGCGGGTGTCGATTGCGTGATATCCTGTCTAGCAACGTTTACGATGTATGTATGTATAAAAAGACGAAGGGTTCTTGCTGGCACTCGTTTTCAATCCTAAGGGACGATGCAATAGGGGTTATTACTATTTTCCATGCAGATGTGCACGCTTGCCGAGTACAATAGAAAACGGGGGACAGCACGAGCCATCGAATGTGTAATCAGAAGAATTGGAATATAAATGCATAGGAGAAAAATAATGAAAAAGGCAAGAAAGGTTCTCCCTTCCAGAATCCTCATTATCCTATGGGACAAAAGAACTCCCTAAAAATGTCCATTCATTTTTAAACATTTCTCGGTTACTTTTTTGATTTTCAGTGTACACAACACAATTGTGTTGCATGACTAGATATTTCCGGGTAACTTGTTATTTTTTCGGTGCAATACTACTAGTGGTAAGAAATAGAGAGCAAACTCCATTGACGAATTCATCGTAAACTCCCCACTCCCCATTTGTTGTTCTGACATGAATTTTTGTACACATCTTCATAAAAACTGGGCTAGCTGCAAGTAAACATTTTTTCGTCCTATTGTTTACGAGCTCTTACATCTTTACATTAAGAGTTTTAGAGAAAGTGTGTTTCATATCTTGGCAAGCTTGTTCAGGCTTTCCACTATTTCAGTGCATTAAAGCAAGATGAAACGTGTAACGAAATCATAAAGTGGCCGTTTGAAGTAGTTATGGTCCTTCTAAAAAAGACCATATAGCCAGTTCGTAAACCATCCATCCAGAATAAAAATAGTAATGAGAAGAGAAATGGAGCGTATGCTAGTCAAAGTGTTTTTCACAATTTGTATGGCAATGTCCTGAATGAATGAGAAAATGCTATGGATTTAAACAAGTCAAGTGTTTGCAGTGAACGACTGTCTTCACTAATAATATCGGCAGATTTCTGGCATACATTCTAAATGTCTTTTGATATATAACCTCTACATACCTATAAGCATATGAGGTAGGAGGCACTTATAAATGCTTTTCTGTAGACTTGCTGTGTAGCGTGTGCACGTAATTGCCATCATGTGGGATGGAATAAAAAAAGGAAAGAGACGCATGGTATTCTCCCTCCATTTGTTTCCACATTACCATTAAGCCATGGCATATAAAATCTACACAGCAATAATAATAATAACAAGCTGTACCAAACAACAGCATAACAGAACAGGCTCGTGCAAAAAAAAATGATTTGACGCACATGCACCGATATTTAAGGAATGAACGGCTGAAGTGGATGTTATAAAAGTTGACGGCATATGTAATACCTAGTAAGTATACCTAAGAAGGTATGTACACGGTTACAACTTCTGTTCTGTATACATGCAAGAGTGGCGCCCTTTAATTCTTGTTATTCATACACACCGTTTTCGCTGGCTTCCCGATATTTTACGATTGTGCCAGCACTTTCGCTACTCTTCAGATAAATGCACAACAACCGTACTCAAAATGAAATGGTAGACCATGCTTAAATGTTAATGGCTTATAGAAAGCATTAAAGCAAAAATTCACAAGAGGTTTGATTACTTTTGCTTGTAACATGTTGTAAACCGTAGTTGTATTAAATTCAATCATCTGCTGTATCATATCCCAATAATTAATGTATTAAGGAATGAGTCATAAGTATTACAAAAGCACATAAACACCGCATAATATCATTAGATTCAGTATGGCGAACATTGTGAACGAAATAGGATAAGTGGGGATTTAATTTACAAAATACATAGCGAATGAGATAAATTCATGTCTTCATACAGAGTGCCCTTCCGCTACAAAAGTACCGTCTCAACGCACGATTAGCAGTTGCTTGCAAAAATGCATACATTGTACAACGAACACAGCATGCATGCACACGGCAATTGATAATTATGTTTTTATGTTCGTTCAAGTTCATACAGTCACTTATCGTTTTCATTCTCATTGATTCACTGTTGTTGAGGTTTCCCTTTCCCAGCGCGCAAATAAATGAAACATTTGTTGTTGAGACACGACGGTTTTCATTGGAGCATTTTTATGTACGTTCGTCGTGGTAGGCATTGGTTGACTTTTTCCCAAAGAAAGTCAAAGTAACAGAGAGGTTGTTGTAATGCTAATACCTGAGTGATGATGGCCTTGCCTCAAACAATTTTCTTTTTATTTCCAATATTCCGTCTCGTGAGATAAATGTTAAAGTATATGTACAAATTCCCATAAATAGGTATAATTGACTGCTTTTCGGTTTAAGAGTATATAAGGGTTTTTATGTTCCTTCTATGCAGACAACACGGGTCTAGGTTATTTGATAAAAATGTGGCTTGCATGATTCACCCCACAACTACCATTTACCATTCCTACTACTTTGTATCATGATGATGATAATCGGACAAGCTAAATCAGATTAGAAGGCTTTGGTTATAAAAGTTTATTGCCATAAAAATGGAAATGAGGATTGCCATATATTCCCTATGCGTCGTTGTGTACAAGAGTACAGATTGTACAGTGCACCTTTTCTATTCTTTGTAAAGAAAGATACACACATGCCTATTTACTCCACACAGACGTGACGTAGTCTCTAGACTCCGATACCCCACCACCCATTTTGGCCTTGACAAAGGAAAATGCTTTTCGGAATATGTGTGTAAACACATTAATTACACTTTGCATACAATCACCATAATATTACACATTACACCATGTTAAGTCCTGCTCTAAGATTAAATATTAACTCAAAACGTAATACTATATATGTACCTACCTACCTACCTATTATATACCTCGTCTCATGAGTGAGGCCTGCGTGTTTTTAATAAAATGGATGGTGGATAATTTATATTAATTACCAGTGAATTATTATATTTCGTCAATAACGCTTTATTTAATGCAATGCTAATTAAACCTTTTTTTCTTACAGTCGGAGCCTGGCACAGGGCTCTTACGGGCGGCTCGTGCGGGCAACTTGGAGAAAGTTTTGGAATATCTTAAAGGTGGCGTGGATATTAACACGTGCAATGCCAATGGTCTCAACGCGTTGCACTTAGCAAGTAAGTCTGCAAAGGGTTCTTTATATTCCACTTATTCCATTCCATGTGTACCATTTCCTTCAACTCCAGTCAGCAAAATAGTTCTTATTCTTGGCAAAAAGTAATGTTATCAAGTTTTACTATATAAAGTTAGCATTTGTTTGTACTTTGTAATTAGAGATGAATGAGAACTGTTAGAAATAAATTTTAATGAACTATCAAAAGCTTTTACATTATCTTAATAATACGTACCAAAACCGGCAAATGAAAGTTTTTCAAAAAAACTGTCGGATGATGTGTAAATATACTTACTAGTACACTTATTATTATATTATAAAGATGAATGCGCATTCATTGCGGATGTAGTAATTTATTCTGTGTTTTTCTTTATTTTATTATTTCTATAAGATACCATGTTAAATGAACTTGTCCTTGTGTTTTTGCGCTCGTTTAGGTAAAGATGGTCACGTAAACGTCGTGAAAGAGCTCCTGGAGCGAGGAGCTAACGTTGATGCCACAACCAAGAAAGGCAACGCTGCCATTCATATAGCCAGCTTAGGTACGTTTTTGTACTTTTGCCTTATATATAAATTGTTTACGTGTACCTGAAAGGAAGACCGAGCAGGCACGGTGTGCAAAAAGCAGCCAGTATCTGCGAAAAGGAGAGATCGGACTTGAATCATGAAAGAAGCAAACGAATTATTGCAATTTTAAATTCGTAACGAGGTTGTGAGGAGCGAGAAATAGGAGGGAGAAATGTTAATATTTCTAAGAATTGCTTTCTGGGTTTTTATTACATTTCATGTGCATGTGTGCTATCTACCTGCCTGTACCATGCCACCATCATCATCCACTTCTCTGTTTGTAGCTGGTCAAGAGGAAGTGGTCCGCCTTCTGGTTCAGTATGGAGCTAATGTTAACCTCCAGTCTACAAATGGATTCACTCCACTCTACATGGCAGCGTAAATGTTTTAATAAATTTTATTTTTGCTTCCACCTATCCACCCTAGTTGCCTGCTTTTTTCCCTTCCCGGCAAAGAAAAAAAAACTTCCTTTCCCTTCTGCCTTTGCTCTCTCGCTCTCTTCTTCACCAAACAGATAGCCTAGTTTTTTCCTGCTGATAACGAGTTCCGGTGAATTCACTCAGCTATTATATCTCGAGAGTATTGCTTTATACACACCCACAGCAGTTAAACCACACATAAATATGTACCAAAATACTCGTATAATATTTCCGTCGAGCAAGTGGGCTAATAATTTTATGCATACACTCTTTCTCTCTCACATTTTCCTCCTCTCTCAACGTGAAATCTAATATTTATTACAGGCAAGAGAATCATGATGGAATAGTCAAGTTCCTCCTAGCCAATGGAGCAAATCAGTCTTTGGCCACAGAAGATTTATTCACACCTCTCGCAGTGGCGTAAGTTAAGCTATGGAAATTTGTTTTATTTTGTGGAAGTAGCCAGGCAGCTTAAGAAGATAGTCCCTGGAATGATCTACGGTCGGGAAATATTGTAAAGAAAAACTTTCTCTCTTTTCCGCCGCAAGTTATAGTTTCTCCATGTTTCCCCTCTTCTTTGGGGAAACATTCCCTTTTTTAAAAAAGGAAAAGAAATTCGAATAAAGATAGCTGCTGTACATGCATACATTATCCTTCCACAAGTTTACTACTTGGTGTGTATACCTACACACACGATACATAACACATTTGCAGTGGACACGGTGTCCTCTTGCTATCTACTACTCTCTTGCGAATTACCATACCTTTTTTACTCCGCCCTTATGAATAGGAGTTTAATGCAGATATTTAGAATGTAATGCTGCTATCTTACTTGTAGTTGTGTACGTCCAGGCATCTCAAAAATGCTTTTAGATTTTTTTGTCAAGTCATCACGATGCATACAAAACGCACATAATAATATACACACAAGTCTGGTAAAATGGGTCGCGAGAAAGAACCGGAAAAATAAAAGGGAGGACTGTTTCTGCCTCTCTGCTACTGCTAGGAAGTATGAGTAGCAGCCAACTTTTCATTTTTTGTTTGAGGGCATTGTAGCGGTGGCGGTGTGGGAACCCATACACACACACGTACACATGTGAACATCCTACATCGTCGCATGTCTGGCTGGGATCTGGTGATGTGATGATGATTAAGTTATGATGTTATGAAAAAAGCTATAAAGGATTCACATCCTGTTTCTACTAGGTTTCTGACAAAAAATGCCTTGGCCCACTATCACTTTTACCCGCAAAGATCCTTTGTACATTGTATGAGAAACATTTGTTGGAAAAATGTTCAGCGATGATCATTTGATCCGTTTTTATTCATTCATGTGATCGTCATTTCTATTGCTTTTATGTTATTACCACCCATACAGACCAAAGAGATCACTCTTCATATATGTTACATTTAAGGTTTATCGTTTCCAAAGGAAAAAAAGTGTGTAGTCTAACGTTTTCATAAGTTTAGATGACGAAGATGATATAAATATCTTGTTTTTTTTTTCATTTTCAGCTGCACATTATGGGAATCTCGCAGTTGCGACGCTGTTACTGGATAGAGGAGCCGATGTTAACTTCCAAGCTAAACATAACATCACCCCATTACACGGTGAGTGAGTCATTATCTTCAATGATTATTGCGGTAATAGTCATCATCGAATATAAGAACAATCTCTCTGGATTAAATACGATGATTACGTCATGTCATGTGTGTGCTAAACTGCCACCAATATGTATGTTCTCTTTGAACACGTCAATTTTCTCTTCCTTGTGTATAACTCTAGCAAAGCTATAATGCAGATTTTCATGTAACGTCGTATTTGGCCTGACTTGGCCACCCACAGTTTAAGTAGGCATGTTGTTTTTTTGTATAAAAGTAGCAGCATTGATTAAAACCAGAACAGCTTTTGTCATTCGGTAAATAAAAACAACTGACGACTGACTGAGCGAGTGGATAGTTAGGTTGCAGACGTGGATGCGAGATACTAATTTTTATGGTGTCAACCTTTAATGAATATTCCATGATTTAGTTCGTTAAGTGTATTAAATGGATAAAAATGTGAATCAACACATACCTACTACTACATAAATGAAGGATTCATAAGAAATTCCTGGAGATCTTTTAATACAAACACTTATG
>JAHZNB010007728.1:0-13859 GCA_027744295.1 Callyntrura guangdongensis | reverse complement strand
GCACAGGTACCATTAACAAAAAATGTGTTTGCTGGACCAAAAATAACGAAAAAGTCATTTCAAGGTTATCTATCTGTATGTATTTAAGTGTGTGCATAATATGCATTGCAATACAGTCCTGTAAAAACTCTTATTGTTGACAACGGGTTGAGGTTGAGGTAGATATTTACATCCTGGAACGAGATGGTTGGTTCACGATAATATTTTTGCACATGAAGTCACATTCACATAATAAGCAATAAGCATTTTAAGTGGTAGAAAGACTAAAGATGTGGTAGTTAAGGATGTATCTAGTATCTACCAACCTGCTGGTACGTTCAAAAAGTGTTTTACTTAAATTGGCTTTTGTTGCAGGCTGAATCCACACACTCACGGCACGGTAAGCTCAGCGTAATGCTGCGTTCTAATCGCGAAATGGTACATAAATTTTAGGAAAAAAAAACACAGGCTGACAAAACGCTAACGACGCAATTTTGTGTGCGAAAAATCCATTTTGAAGCAAAGAATTCTCAATTTACTCTCGAAAAGTGGGCATAAATGTATTTCTTACCGCACAATCCCATCATTTAGGCCACTCTTTCTTGTGATATTAAACAACATGCTTATAATATGTAGCTATATTTGTAGAAAATATGAGAAAAAAATGTAGATGGATACTTATTTCATTTGTTGCATTTATTATTACTTGATACAAAAGAAGGTTTAAAAATATTTGCAACTTCACTTTGCTCTTTCTGTTTTCATCCCTGCGAATAGGCATCTCTTCAACTTATTTTTTCGTCTAATGAAATACACACTGAAACCCGTGATTCCATTTTGCAGTAGTAGCTGGGGCTGGTTTGGTTATATGATGTAGTCTGTACATGTCTATGCGCTCGTCAATAAAAAATATATCCCCACTTGGGGTCTATGCAGTTGTCAGTTGCCAACCAAAAGTTGGGCTGTCATTCTTAAATTAGACAATGATGCAACTAGAAATTAGCCTCTGGATGATATCTACCACAAGGGTAGAACAAGGACATTTTAATAGTACATGTCTTATTATTTCAGTATATTTTAGCAACTTAAGGTATCAAATAAGTCGCTCTCTACTACCATTTAATAAATATAGTACTGATCATAATGCTTTCTTCCTACTATTGTTATAATGAGCACCGTCCTATATTGTTTACCTGTGTGTGTATATGTACGACGCTTGTACATACATTCAACATTTTACTATATTATTAAGAACAACGATAAGATATTATATGGTATGAGAAAAATCATGCCATTTCATACCACCACCCTGGTATTTTTTTACCTCCAGTTCCAAGAACACACGATGTAATTTCTTGAAAAACTTGCAGAGCTTGCTTGGCCGGATCATTTCAATTCAAACAAATATCTTGTCCTGCATGTTCTACAGCTAGTTCACAAGAAACCAGCAAGCTACTCCATATTTTTTTGTCACGCTGAAGCATCAAATGGTGCAGTGTAGAAAGACGATCTATTTATAGTGCTGGAATGTTGTTGTTGTTGTAGATCGTCCATTATCAATGTATGTAAACATTGCACTTTTTCGAGTCTGACATAATGATAAAGAGCATTGAAATCATTTTTATTGATAGAACAATTCGACAAAAAATATTCTCCCTTGGAGTATACATTTTACAAGTAAAAACCATGCATACCACACATTATAATATTTTACTTTGTACTATTTGCCAAACAACAACAACTGCCCCCTACTAAAAATGCTTACCACGATTGTCGGCTGTGCCAACGCCAATTTCATTCACTGACAGTAAATGGAAGCAAAAAAGGCAAAGATATAGTGATAAAAACAAACAATATATATGGTCCACTTGCCGTCATCTACTCATGACCGTCAATTCACCTTTTTGCAAATAGCAACGAGAGAAACTACGACGCAAAAGAAACATGCTGAAAGTCACTTTGAGAAACTGATGCGTAATGCCTACACAGATATCCGCAAACAACAGCGCAGCAGCTTCGTAAACCAACCAAAGCCTACTATTATACGCGGAATGTGTTTACACACTGCAATGCACTTTTCCTGACGCCACATTTTTCCTTGCACACTCCCATGATGAAAATTTATATAGATACACAACACAAGTAAATGAAAAAAAGTGTTCTTGTGGTGGGGGTTTTCTTTTGGTTCTCCAATTCTCTCTCTATCTCTCTTACCATACAAGTACAACAACAAAACAATAAAACAGGGTAACAACAGCGAAATGATGACCATTTTGACATTCAAAACATTGCAGCTTACCTCTTGACTTTTCCTTTCACTTGTTCTCTCATAAAACATTACAATTACAAATACACCCCCAGGTTACATGTTGAGATTTCACAGAGTTGAGAAACATGTTCCGTTTGTTTTTCTACCAAAATACCTATTATTGAAGCAATATTTCGTGCTATTTTGAATATGCGTCTTGGATAAACACAATGTCAAGTAAGTAAACAATCCGAAAATGTTATCCGCTGTTGTACTTATTTGCTGCCAATACTATTTTAACTCTTCTCTTTGCATCATATCATGGCGTACTTTTGTTTTTATTCTGTGACCCAAACAGTCTTTCTTCACAGGATAATTATAACAAGTTATTATAATAATTGGCAATTGCTCAAATATTCGCGAACAAGACAAGACTTTCCATTTCGTTTCAACATATTATTAAAATTCTTCCTCCTTTTGCATAAAGCTCATTTCCAACGAAGCGTACTATATACTTACCGCTTACGTTAGAGATACATATCATCATCATGAGGAAGCGCAGGAGTGAGCTTTTCAAAACTGCGTCGTAGTTTCGCTTATAATGAGAACTAGGCCATAGCGCTTAAGCCTTATTGTCGTATAAGTTCCAGTTGGCTGCTTTTTGCGTTTTCCTTTTATGAAAAGGGGAGAGAGCTTGTATCTATACGTATATTCGAACCACACATATTATATTCATTGATAGTGCCAACTGCACGTAACTTTGGTCAAGGAGAAAAGGGTATACGTGCTGCGTATCACATCATCAAAGGAAATGTTACAACACCAACTGTTATACTAGTTTTCAACAAAAAGGTATATTATTCGTGTACTTATACCATACCCTTCAAGAAAGCTGGAAGGGCACGCGCAAGTACGCAGTTCACAACTACATATACTTATACTTATATGAGTTACATATGTAGCATCTGTGCTGGAGTGAGTGGAGAATATACCCAAATGGAATGAGTCACCACAAGACAAAAAAAGTTTGCCTGTGGACTTTTTTTACAACGGATGCTATGTATTTACCTATACCTTTGTCATCAGAGTGAACTGGAGTTTTATGTTTGTAAATAAATGTAACATTTTGTTTGGCAGAGAATATGGACGAAAGACTCTTTGATTTGATTACAAGAAGTTTCTTTAGTATCATCTCTCTGAGTGACTTACCGGTATAAAATACATGATTTTATTTAGCACGTTGATAATGCTTAATACTTCTACAAAGCCCATTCGTACACACAAATAGGCTTTACGGTGTCATATTTTTTCCTTTTGGGAATTAGGCTTTTTTCACGATCTTTCTCTTCCCTTCCATAACAAGGATCTTCGTTTTATTTCGAGGGAGAGAAGGGTGAAGGAATTAACTGAATTCTTTGAACGAAGCAGAATGTTTTAGAAATTACTGCCTACTTTCAACTTTATTCGCGACATACATTTAAAACATGCTTCCCTGTCACCTTTGTTCCTTGCCAAATAACCAGACTATTACATCCATCATGGAAAATTTGTGAAAAACAGCAAATAACCAGTTAAATGCAGATGTGAGTTTAACGCCGAGCGTGAAAAATGTCAAAACAATCGAGTAACTAATCTAAAAACCAGCCTTCAAGCTCTTAACTGAGGGTGGAAAACTTGGAGCTGGTTCACACTTTAGTAACTATTTTAAGCTTTAGCAAATTAAGTTGAGAAATAATTCAGGGAATTAGTCATATTTATTAGAACAAAGCACGTACAGAATATACTATATGTTTTGCGAAGCATCGTTGCGCATTAATTCTATAATGATATGATGTGCAAAATATTATATGTAGATTATGGTTTCCTTTCCCCGTATTTACAAGTCAAAAAAATATGGGTGTTCACAATTATTAAAATACATGTGCCATGCATAATATCTTTTCTGTGTCTGGTAGTGTGATGTAGCGTGAAAAAATCTTTTGTTGTGTTTTATGAACTGTGTTCATGTTACTTATAATGCACTCTGTATACTTTATACTGACTCTAACATTGTACACGCTTAAATCAAACCATTCGTTGTCATCCGCGCAGTAAAAAAAAGAAAATGGAATCGAAAATGACTTTTTTCTTTGTCAGATATATCCTTGAAACAAACTTGTCTTGTTGATTTTCTTCTCTGCACACAGGAATTGTTTTGTGGCCACTTTGTTTCATGCAACAAAGATTTTGCAAATACGTGGACGTGAATGCAATTCTATTACGCAAAAAAATCCATGTACTCATGTATATGCACGATAATTTATGTTTTGTGAAGATTGAATATTATAATAATAATTGATATGCAAAAAGCTCTTCTACCAAGCATGGCTTTAAATATATTTTTCAACAAATACTTTTTTCATAACCAGCAAAAAATTTTCCGTCTCTCCCTGTCTCTCTCTACTTCTGCACTTTTGTTAATTTACCATCGGATAATGACAACTCAAGGTGTAAACTCTTTGTTATGGGGTAACATAAGTTTTTTTCCATTTCCACTGATGCCTGTTTGTCTGTCTATAATTCTCCAGGCAATTAGCAGGAAATTTCGTACGGTTTCACAACGTTTGAACCCTTTCTACCAAATGAAAAATATTTTAAATGACAGTATCGAAAAGGTTGAAATTAGTTTATCTGAAACATGTAAAATTTCAAAATTATGTACGTTCATTTTGCCACCATTTACTTTACAAGAGTAGAAAACGTACAGCCTGCAATTTATGGCGAATGATGATAGATGAACTGTTATGAAGTTACTGGTAGTAAATAAACATTCATTAAATCTCCAATATAACTACTAGATTAATCAATACACTTTACTATTGTAGCAAATTACATTTTCAGCTGTGCCATTACGATGATTAGCTGTTCTTAATTTGTTTGTTTTTTACTAGAATTGTATGGGCACGACAGGGTTTCGGAACGAAAAAGGAGACGGCTTTATAGCAACTTTAACTTATCCACACGTATACAATCTCTCTCGAACAGGTAAACACAAAGCATCATCGTTATCATCATCATCATCATAGCCAGAACAAGTTAAGCAAGTGTCAAGCGTGGTGTTTAAATGTGAGTTGGTAAATACGGGTTAGTAACAGCACCTCTTATGGCGTTTTTCTTGACTTTGACTACGTGTTTGCTTTTTGTGAAGAGCAACTGAAAGACACGACGCGATATCGACTATCATCATCATTATTATATATGCTGGTTTGGTGATGTGTTTTTTGTTCCTATAGTCGTCGTCAATCTAACAACTGAATTCGCTGGTAATACAACGATTGGGTAGAAGAAGAATTACGTGCTGACTTGTTTGTTGCTCCGTTTTTCCTGCGAGCGAGTCAAGTAAGCATAACTTGATAAGTAAAGTTCTTTCTACAGCGTTCTGGATTGTATTGATCGTGTGTGTAGCAGCAGCACTGAGGTAAACGAAAACCAGTAGTAGAGAGAATATGGAATAATAATAATGTCTATTATTGTATGTTTCTGTAAAGCAAATGATGTGGTGGTATAAGCTCTCTACTGGCTTTACATGCAGAGAGATGTGGATATAAACAAAATTGAACGTAGAAAACTCTGGATTCTTCTTTCTCGCCCTTGCTATAAAAGCAATGTCACGTCATCCGAAGCCTCAGTTTCCTTTGGGGACTCAACGGATATGTGGTCGGACACATCTTGATAGACGGCAATTGTAAGCCTCAGAACGCGACTCCTGAATTCAGGGGGAAGTTAAGACTCTCAGTCAAAATTTCGCTTTTGTCAGTATTCGGGCTGTCCGTTCATCGGAAGCATTTTAGAAGAAGGTAGCAAGACATCTCAGAATTGGCCAGCCAAAGTGAAAGTGAATTTACTTTCCAGGGTACCCTGAAAAGGGTATGCCTGTTGTGAGGCCTGAAAGGGAAAAGGGTTAAAATAAAAGAAATTAAAATGTAGCACAACGAAAACTTTCCCCAGTTTTGAAAAGGGGGTTTAACTACAACAACAACATTTGACATCATCAAACGGCATCAAGGCCAAGTATGAAAAGTAATTAAAGCACATACACACACACCTATAATATATATCCTTCGTTTTCATGTTCATTAACATTTTTAAGAGCTTTCTGCAGTGGAAAATTGACAGTTGGGGGAAAGTACGTGTTGACTATCAAACTAGTTCGTACATGAAGTGGAAAAAACTATAAAAGAACAAGTTGCGTTGCTTTGTGATAACTAATTTAGCCCAAACTATGTTTTAGTAGAAATAAGTTGACGGTTTTGGTCACCATCATCGTCGCTATTTTTCCTCATCAACAACATTTGGTTTGCGGGGAAAGTCAATAGTTCCTTTGAACATTACAGGAAGTAGTACTACGAATGTGCTTATGACAAAGCTAAAGACCATAGCCAATTTGCCTATGGGGGTAATGTGATCTCTCAAATTTTATGGGACTGGAACTTCAATAAACCGATTAATTGGTAAGTCATTACTTTTATTCCAAAATAAATATATCCTTATTATTCCTACGATAATGTTAAAAACTGGCGATGGCCAACCTGCAGACATCAATAAAACCTTCATAAACTAAGACGCACTACTTTTTTTGAACGACAGAATGACATAGTGAAAGTCGGCAACAGCTGGGGGAGGAGCAAGCAGCTCCAAGGCGCCTGGAGCTCTTGTTGCAGCTGACAATCTGGTGACCATTGAAGTTTCATGTCCAAAGTATACGCGTTGGGACAATTGGGACAACAACTAGCGACGCAACGAGCCATCTGTCAATGAGAAAGCTGCAGTGTTGTTCAACCGTCATCAGGAACAAAGGCAGTTTTACAAATACGCAAGACAGCGCCAGTAGGAGACAAGAACGAGACGCGCTCCGTTCATCGGTGGATATTTCACCGCCAGCAGCAAAACTAACAGACTTCTATCGTAAAATTTAACTTTGCTTATAAAATCAGCTTTACTTAAATAGATTAAGCGTACCGGAAGGCATTTACTTGGAAATCGCCAAAAAATACAGTTGGGATTGATCCAGTAAGTATATATGTTTGTTTCTTACGTTTCCGCGAATTAAAAAATTTTATGATTAACGTTCCAGTTTTATACTATACTATACTCAGCAAGACTATAAACTAGCCCTTGTTTGATTTTCAGATTTAGAGACGACGACGACAGGTGGGGGCATTGTGCGGGTCCTTGAGGGTCCTCTGGGTGTGGCTCAGGACCGGGATCCCCCTGTGTTGCCACATTTCCCAAAGGAACGCCATATACAGGACAACAAACATCAGGCCGCTGATCTCTTCCGCAGAATAGAGCGTACCTTTACATGCATCTATTTCGAATTTGCTTGATCTCTATCTTCCTAAATATGCATTTCTCGGCTTTTCTGTAATCATCCGAATACCTGGACAAATTCTGATTTCATCTATTTGAATGGGCCTGCACTGAACAAATAATACATGTTTGCTTGTCGTCCTGTCGTTCAACGTACCATCACACGCCTATGAACAATCATATAAATGCTGTTTCGTCGTCGTCGCATCAGAACTTTATTGCGGTTTAAAAAAATAATATTACATACATACTTTACTTACTTTTAAGTAACAACAAAGTCAGCCCACCGACTGTCCCAATCTGGACTTCAGCGTTTTGCCTGGAACGGGTAACAACATCTTTAAGGGAGTTTCCTCATATTAATACATCGTTTGACTTTGATTCATACATACCTACATATACATCACTAAGTGGAAGAGACAAGACCTCCAGCTGCGGAAAATTATATGGTAAACCGTATCTTTTAGGTATATATGCTTACAAGGAAAAGTATACTACTTCTATAAAGACAAAAATATCCAAAAAAAAATATCTATAGGCTTACTCAATTAATAATTGATTTATGAGAACACTAGCGCCAGTAATTTTTAGGGAAAGGGAAATACTTATCAGAAATATTGTTTATAAAACATTAACATATTATTATATGTTCGTTCCCCTGTTTTTGAATGACCCCCGTTTGCCATATTCATAAGCAAGGTATATAGAAATATTATAAAAAACTTATGATTCATAAGAAACGTTGGATAAGTACTACCAGGTGTAAGTTGTATGTGTGTTGTAGGGGAGGGGGATTGTAGCAGATAATAATTAGTTACTGTAAATAATATTAATGCTAATATAACATCTTGGTAATTCAATGGCATAGTTAACACCAGCTTTACAATCTTGATAAGAGGTATTAGAAAGTATACATTATAAATTTCACACGAGGCTTTTACTACATTTAGTTAGTGTATTATACGAAAATATTCTCGGTTTCGATTGAGTGTAGGGAGGAAAACCCGAAAAGTTTAAAAAAGGAGAAGGAAAAAAACGGTTAAAATATAAAGCAGATAAAAGAACAAGTTAAGGTTTCAGAACAGGATTTTGCAGGAGCAGTTTTAATTATTTGACTGAATTTTAAAGAAAGAAGAAGAAAATTTTTTTGCAACAAGGAAAAAAGTTGTTTCGAATTAGAATTATTTACAAGTTTACATAAACTTTAATAGGTTAAGTATTAGGTTAGATAGGATAATGTAATTTTAGGGTCATAATTACGAAAGAGGCAAAGAAAAAAAACAAGAAAATTGCATCAAGTTGCTCAGTTGTGTACAGGTAAAGGACTGAAAGAGAGCGAACATTCTGTCTATTGACATAAAGGTGAGGGTAAAGTAGAAAAACACATTTCTTTGAGTGGTTTTTCAAGGGCAGTACTTTTGGTATAAAGAATATGTGAATGGTTACATAAGACCATTGGTAAAGGCTGATTAGGTAACGGCGCCTTCGGGCTGCCACTAAAAGAGAAAGCTAATTCTATAAATGTTACGGAATAACATTAAGATCTTACTATACTTGCAAATAGTAATGCACTAGGTGACCTAACATAGAAGTAGTACAGCAATTTCCAAAGCTATTAATAAGACAGCACAAGTATTACAGAATAAAAGCCACAAAGACAGTATAATTTGGATTGAGAGTCAGAAATACGATTCGTTTGAAAATTCGTACCATCACAAAATCAACATTTTGATTTTTTTACAAAATTTCAGGCCAGTTACCTGTGTTTAAAAAAGCAGGATTTGAAGGCAAATTTATTGGCTATAAGATCAGTTAGGCTTACGGTTACCTGAATTTTTGAAGGGTGAAGGGGTTAGAATATACTACATGTATAAAATATAAAGGCATAGCGGATTAAGGCAAGAACCTAGGCGAAACAATTTTTTAAAATTGTTGTAACAGTCAGGTTTTCGAACACAGACCGTTCAGAGTAAAATTATCGCGGTTCTAAACACGTTTCTTAATATGTGTTTGATTTGACGATCAGCAAAGCTAAATTTAAAAACAAGAGAGTAAGGTTAATATCATTAATTGTGAGTGGATATAGTAGTAGCAAAAAGGTAGGTACAATTAAAAAGCACTTTAATAATTAGCGTTCAAACTAGCATATTTTATATTTAGTTATTCACGAAGCAGAGCAGAAAAGTTACAACATCCAGGAAAGGGAGAAGCGGGGAGAAGTTTTCACAAAGGTGCGGTTATACGCATGTATATAATAGTTTATAATTAACAGGTATATTGATAGGCTTATGTAGATATTAAAGATAGAGTTAAGGATAGAGTGCGTTTTTAAGTGTACATACGTTTGAAATACTAATATTATCAGTTAAGCAGGCAAGAAATCAATTTATGCGCGCAAATTGGGTTCTTAGACAAGGATATATGTATTTTTAGATTTGGCGTTGCTGTTGTAAATTCGATTCACATTATTAAACAAGGGATTGCGTTAAACTAACAGATTAGGTATCAAATCACTGGCAGTTTTAAGTCAATTATAGTTTGATTTTCCTGTTGCATATACTAAGTATTCTCATAAGGCCAATTATCTAGTTACACAGTTGTAAAAAGGCAAAAATATAATTTTAACATAATCCTGCTGAAAGCGAAGAAAACCATTAATTACTTTTCTTAGAGAGTCAGTACTAGGAGTTAAGTCATTTTTAGTGTAAAGGGGGAGGGGTGGGGTAGTATGTTTTAAGCTTTTAGGTGTGCCTAATTGGCAAATAAAGTAAGGAATTAGGAAAGCCAGGAAAAAGTAAAGTTAACATTTATTTTACTTGAAAGTTTGATTTGAACGTTAAAAACGCAGAAAGCGTGCCATTTTAAAACGTGAAACTGAAAATATCTCAATGATTTGCGTTATCATCCACGAATAGGATTCCATCCGGTATAGAAAAGCAATTTGTTTTTACAGTACAAAGAAGAGTTGTTTATTTCGGAGCGAGAGTATATGGAAATAATTCAATGCCGTGTCTTAATATCATAAATAGTTAAACTAATTAAAATTATTAACATTTCCCCGTCATTTCAATAACATGCTTTAAAAGCATAAGGAGATTCCTCTCAAACAGCCGTTTTGACTCTTTTCAAAGAGAGAAGAAAAGAAACAAAGTTTAAGTGCGAGAAGTAAGATAAATGCGAAATTCGATAAGGGGAATTAACTTCAGAGTTTGGTAGTTTGTGAACGAGTTTAACATACAGTTCGACTTATTGTATACATCGGAATAGTTTGCGGTTTGTAAAAACCGAAGGAATCATGTTTACATGATTTCTTAAACCATACAACATTCACGTTCGACGTGAAGTTTTACCTGACTGACAAAACCAGAAAACCTTGTGAACAACTCGAAAATAAATATATTTCGAAACAAGCGTACGCAATTGACTGAATAATCAACATAAAAAGGAGAAAAAGCTACTTTGCACACATTTTTCTCGGACGTATTACAAAACAAACAGTGAAAAAGTGATTGTAGTTTTCAAACAATATTACTATACTTATATATATTTGTACAAAAGAGTAAAAAGCGATATTATAACGAGTTTGTAAAAAATTATTCAATAATATAAATATACCAATAGCGAGAGACATATTATATAGTTTGTATACATTTGTTTAAGAGATTTTTGTTGATTTTTTTTGTAAAACAACCACAATGTAATCTTTCATTATCATTCTAAATTTCTCCTGTCAACTTTTACCTGTATACTTCGCGACACCTTCTTTTCTCTTTCCCTTTCCTTTAATGAAAATTGTATTCCTACAAAATTCTGGGAGCATTGCGGGGTCTAATAGTCAAATTTGCGGTTTAGGTTAAGGTTAGGTTAGGTTGGGGGGAGGGGGTTCTTGGGGGAGGGGTTTTGAAGCGGTGGGGGGTAAGGATAGTAATTAGGTTAGTTGAAGTTGGAGTTAAGAAAAAATAGCAATTTCCGAAAAAGTTTTGATTTTGACGAACATTAATTACAATTTTAGATAAAATACCAGACAAAAATCGTTCACGTTTAGGATTTAGTTCAGTTCTAGAATAGGTCCTAAAATAATAGGCAGAACAAACGGTACATGTTTAGCGGTTAAATTTTTAAAATCCCCTTGTTTGGTACAAGTTGAACGTAAATTGCATATGGGATCTCGTTAAGTCGTCTGTGCTCAAGTTAGTGTAAAAAAGAAAGTTCACAGATTTTTCTCATGTAAACAGTTTGTTTTTATAACAGAAAGTAGATACCATCCACTGTAAATTACGGTATAGTTTTCTGAAATAAGGGTGGGGGTGAGGAGGGGGCGGGGTGAGTTTGGGGATAAATGATGTCGTTAGGATAAATTTTTAAAACTTTGTCAAAGTGACGATGTCCTTCTAAAATGCTTCATAGACAATAATTGCAGCTGCAATTAACATCAAATTTTCCAAGAGTACTCCAAATTGTCTATGAAAGGTGCTACGGAAGGACATCGCCACTTTGACAGAACTGGTTAGTGTTAAGAGATGCTAGGATAGGGAGTTAGAGAGTTTAAAATGTCTTTAAATTAAAGCTTTTATTCTATACAGTTAAAGTAGAGGAAGTTCAAAACGTAATAGCACACAGTTAAACATGGAATAAAATTGATTGATGGGCACTTAGCAGTAATGTGTACATGTAGTAGCAGTTGTAAGAAGTATGCTCATTAGTTTAAAGAATCCTTTATGCAATTTTCTGTAAGACATTTACCTATTGAAAAAACCTTTTGAATTTGAATTTATAAAATGAAGCTTGTACTGCTTTCGGTGGGATTTTTAAGAATTTAGCTTCGCTATTTTAAAGATTGAAATAAATCAACTCTTAACTATAATGAAATACATGTAAGTTAAAGTTTAGCTTTGTTGTAGACATGTTGTAGAGCAATTTTAACTAAATGAAAAGTTCATTATATTCCAGCACATACATTTACTTAATCTCCAGTTATTAATTTTTTCGTTCCACAAGACTTACTAATTCTTACCAAGTATAATTAGACTAATAATTATATTCCAAGGCTTATAGGGACTTAAAAATATGACTACCGTTATGAAAGTTTTTAAGAGTTCATAGAATAAGCTGATTTTACCATTATTTGCCGCAACCTAATTGGCTCCACTATAACTTTCCTTTATTGAGTTTCCTCAATCTGTTGGCTTAGACAAAATGAAGCACCTTCTGTATTAACTGATCACTTTTATCCCTCATCCTTTCCTCGGATCAGGTTTTTGTTGTAATGTATTGTACATAATATACATACATACCTTACCTATTCATATATAAGATGTTATGATAAATATATGGTGTAGGGTTCTTTTTGTTTTCTAATTGGCATTGTGAATGAAAAATAATAAAAAAACATTATTCCTACACAATATGTGCAATTTACCATCAACTTTATTTCAGTTTCGCAGGCATAATATTAATAAAAAAAATCATGACTTCCAATAACCAATTGCATTAATTTTTAAAATTGGAAAATGGCAACCAACGGTGTCCACAGAAAACTTGCATTGCATATTACATTCCATTGCACTTCCTTTATGGTATCCATTAACAAGACTGATGGGGCTAATTTACTTGAATCAACCCTGTGGCAAACGGGACTTCTAGTTACAAAAGTCAACAAAAATATTACGAAACGAAGTAAAACGAACTAAATAATATTATCAACTTTTTATTTCTTTATGAATTCTTATGCGGTTTTTTCTGCTCTGGCAGCGTTGTTTACCTAATTCTTTTTCATTTTTCAGTAGTGTTTTAGTAATGTAATTGTAAAGTATGAAATCTCCTTTCTTTTGTACATGTGTGGTCTGCAATAAAGTATACCTAGTAGTAATATCACTGGAACCGAAATTTAGAATTTCCTGAGTGTACAGGCTGGAATAATACGTTTGTAATTGTAATGTGTGTATGCGAAATAATCTAAATATGAAAAACGATATAAAAAATTACCCCTATACAGTAAAAAGCACAATAAACAAATTCTTACAATATATATTATATGTGCATGTGCAATTGAACTTCAATTTTAAAGTTTGAACGGCATAAAATAGAAAATAATACATGACCTATATACGTAGAGATTATCAAAATTATTGACGTCTCTTCGTTTAGCCATATCTCTTGTGAACATATATCACTGTGCGTCAAAAGCGTTCACATCGATAGTGCATTGTTTGGGCTTTCTAATGATATGCCACTCTTGCGTTAAAACGTATCCTGTGAAGAATGCCGAGCACCGACATCGCAG
>JAHZNB010007727.1:0-41479 GCA_027744295.1 Callyntrura guangdongensis | reverse complement strand
CTGAGCTGAACTCTGGAGGCCAGGTGTCTTTCGTATTCAACTTAACCTAGTTTATATTGCATGATACAACCTGTACATTACAATACGTCAAAACTGGTATAAATACCGAGCTCAAATGATGAATAAATTAGAGTTGATATTTGTCCACCAAGCTGTCATGTTGATTGTTTTAAAGATCATTAAACTTTGCTACTAGTAATTTGTAGGTTTATGAAGAAGAGTAGTCTACTTATTGCGATCAGGATATCTGTCCGTCCATCCGAGCGATTTCTAGAAAAAAAAATTGAAATTCTTTTTGCCAATCGCCCATACGATCTAATCTAGTTGTGGTGCCCAAATTACTGAGGTCGATGGTTAATCACAAACCGTTAGAAACCGTTAAAATATAAGAGCATGTCATTTTTAAAACTTTAGAACGTTATCGGCACCGCTGGATCCGCTCTGGCCCAAACTTTACATACATGTACCCTATCCTTTGTACCTTGTACCTTTTCTAAACGAGTGTAATAGGTTGATCTCAGGGACCGCCGATGTCAAAGGTGATTTAAAAAAACGTTATATCTCAAGAATCTTACACGCGACTTTGATCTTTAGTATGTTAAGGTATATTAAGGTGTCTTCTGTAGATGGGCCAAAGTTGGACTTCAGGTCATCTGGTCAATGGTCATTGAGGAGTACCTCATGTATCTGTGGAAAAATTTTGACAAAATTTCATATGTAAGCCTTTCGCTACTTCACTATGTGATTGATTTACATGGTTTATTTAGGGCCGTTTTATTTATTTATTATTGACAATTATAATGGTCGAATTTTAAAATCTCCAGTAAATTGTTTTTCTGAAGTTTGTTAAATTCGCTATATATCGTTCGATACCATGGCTAATTAAATACCCCAGGAAAAAGTCCATACAGATTCCATGTTATAATTTTCATTAATCGGAAACGACAAAAAATTGCATTGTATTCGCGCCTGAGCTCGATGGTTCCTTGTGCATGTGGTTATAATCTCTAGCACCATTTCGATTATTATATTGGACAAATCCTTAAGCAAGATGCGAATATAAATGAAAATTAAGAATGAATGGTCATACACGGTGACGGGTTTGTAAGTAGAAATACACGAAACTGTTAGATTTTAGTATATGAGATTTTTATTTAGATGGTGTTAGGTATTATAAGAAATTATGTGGTCATATTATGTATAAAAAAATTCTTGCTATATTACAACGTTCTGATTATATTATGTTAGATAAGTCGTTAGTCTTTATATAACCCTTCATTAAAAACGTAAATGTGCAAAGATATTTTCCTGGGAGTACAGTCTACCTTAAATATGTTCTAGATAAATCTTTACATAATGATTAACTAATTAGTTAGTAATAACTGTTAATTTTAAGCTGGCTTTACATTTTTTGTCATTTTGCTGTAAAATAATATATAATGTTAATGTTGTTCACGATTTATTCCTGTAATGCTTATGTAAAAATGACTGACTATGAGGCAACATGCTATATGTTGATTCCAACTATTGCTTAGCATTCCGTTATGAAACTTGTTCACAAAAAGTAAGATCGATTCCAGAATTTAATCAGATATATGATCTACGAAGTTTTATTGTTATTGTGATGACAAGCGTAACGATGAGATATTTACAGAAGTCAAAACTTATTGTTACGATAAACCTTAAAATTTAACATCCCTTTCAGTAAATCGACAAAAAAGTCTTACTTGATAAATTACTACACTGGCAGAGCTATAAGTAGGTGTTCACTTTGAGTGTCACAGGTCATCGTTTGGATTAAGTTGTAAATATTTATTAAGTAGCGAATGCTACTTATTGCGATTGGGAATGTTCGTCCGTCTGTCTTTCCGTGCCAAATCTCAGAAGCGGTATGGAATTTTGGAATTCTGTTTGCACCAATCGATAGCCCATGACCTATAGTTGTTATTTTTAGTATAGTTATTATACCCACCTGATATTTTTTATGTCAAAGGTCAACGGGGTGATATGCCATATAGACGTATCGCTGGTATTTATAGGGCGATTTGCACCAAACTTTGCATACATGTAGCCTATGGTCTCCTCTATAAGTATGCAAAAGTTTGACACCCCTAGGTCGAGCGGGTCAAAGGTCATATAAGTGTTTCTCTGGTATTTATGGGGCGATATGCACCAAACTTTGTATACAGGTTACCTATGGTCTCGTCTATAAGTAGACAAAAGTTTGACTCCGTACATCAAGGGGACCGAAGGTCATTTAGTAGAAACGTTATATCTCAGGAACTTTGTGACGATTTTGATCAAATTTCCTATTCAACTAACTAAAATGCAATGTCTTTATTATTTTTCCTCAATATTTCATATATTCGCCACTTTCATATGTGTTTGTCTTTACACAATTTATTTTCCTTGTATTCTTTGCGTAATTCATACTACATACATACATGCGAACACAATACATAGTCGTAAATATTTATGCTATATTTTTTACATTCCTAGCTATACACGACGAGACGGTGTGTGTACGCATTAAATTTTACTTCGATTTTTTCTCACCTCACTCAAAACTGATATCATGAAATTTGAACAATCGTCAGCGCCGATCCACCTGAAGTTAACTTTTCTTTGCTAGCTTTACTCTGTTCCATAATATCAACTTCAAAATATTTATATAATTTTATGTGTCGCGGTTTAGGCTTTTAGGCCCCTTACAAAATTTGTGTTTACCTTTGTTTCATATCTAACCATGTATCGCCATCGCCATATTCAGTCATGCTACCTATGCTCAATGCTCGAAGCAAAAAACATTCATATTGTCTCAAGTTCTTCCTTTGCCTCTTTTTTTCTATTCTGTCCATATCTCCATGTAGACGAATTACCCAACGGTGCCTGCTTTTTACGATTCCTCTTTTATGCCATTGTGTCACATTCCGCAACCAAGTCACTTTATATTTCATAATACGGGGTATGATGTTTTTGATGTTTTGAACGGCGGCACACATGTACAGGAGCAAAAACTAAGCGGAGCTCCTTTCTCCATGTCACGAGTGTATATTTGTGTGTATTACATATCACATTCTAGCTTATTATTTTACTGCTTCCTTTTCCCATCTATTTCATCCTTCTGTTCATCTTCTACACTTTCTCTTTGCACTCACTTGTCATGCTGCTGCCTGTTCCTGACTTTTTTCTCCCGTTTTCCTTTTCTTCTTCTTGTTGCTTTAGTTCCCCATCTCAGGCATACACTCTCCGTCTCCAGTTCCACAGGAAAGAAGGAGCAGTCGAGGAAACTGGTAGCAACAGCACCCGTCCACCCAGCCTCTGCTATAAAGAGTAGTCCGACTTGTAGAATGAGAATCACTTGCCTTCATCATGTCACCGTGTCCGTACATAGATCTCTATTCAACTTGCTTTCTCTTCTCTCTGCTCGCTACTCGTTAAAGTTGCAGCACAAAATACATAAACATCAACAACACCATGCATTGCTCGTCTTGGTCTTATACTCACACATACAACTTCATAATCAAAATCTCATCTTGACCCAATAACATAAACACCACTATACCACCACCACCATCGGTTTTTGATGCACTCTCCTTCTACTTTCCCTTCTCATAACCGTTATCACAAGAAAGGTCAAAATACTCATTTTCCCTTTTACCTTCATCAGCTAGACTTTTCACATCCTTTTGAGATTAATTAATTTGTGAACGAAGGAGTGAAGTGAGACCATAGTCGTAGAAGGAAAGGATATGAAAATTAACAGCTGCTGCTGTGTTTTCTTTACAACTTTTGTAACTGCAGAAACAACTCCATTAACTTAACTTTCGCCTGACTGATTATACATGCATGCCTGCATACTTCATATTTTTGTAAAACTCAGTGTGACTATAGTTTTGAGGATTTTAATTTTTGAACATTGTACCAGGAAGGGAACTATAGCCATAAGTGCGTTATATAGAGTTTCTTCAATTTCTTCTTTCTTGATAACGTGTTCTGTGAGTGACCTAGAAAAAGTCACGATCTCCGTTAGCCAGCTTTTGCACGTCCAAATATACCCCAATTTGTTAGTACGTTATATTACATAACAGACACACTAAAAACCACGAGTGGGTTATTTCATCTTTCATCATCATCATACTATACACAATCATCATCATAACAATCGTACCAGGATTTACAGGGAAAATCTTTTGTCACGTTTTCTGTGGCATGCAATACATATCATCACAAAACCATTTTTTTGAAGTCGTGTACATTTCATCAACGTAGTTTTTTAACAGGTGAAGAGAATTAAAACATTTGTTCCGCTGTCGCTTAGTGGCATATGAAATACATATCATATAAAGTCATTTCGTTTTTTTAAATATCTACTTTTCCATCATTGTAGCTTATTCAAACAGGTGAAGAATATTTTAACACTTGCTTCGCTGTTGCTTAGTCAGCGCATCCTTTATCTATCGCCATCGTTACATAATCAAACCGTTTGGTGCTATTATTGGACTGTTATTCTTGTCATCTTCAGCATATCACACATTACCGACTCCACAGCGAGTTTTCATCGCCTTGAAAAATATCAACACACAAGTTTATAAAACGAAGAACAATCATTTGTCTTTGCTGTGAAGTCGTTCAAGTAACACGCTCATAATTTGTTTTGTTACTTTAGCGCTGTGCAAAAGAATTTTGACTCATAAAAGTCTGCCAATATATTTGTAATTATCTACTTACATATATACACTAACATACCTACGAAAAAGTTGTGTGTCAGTGGTAAAAAACAGGTGGTGAGCCAAAGTAGACTTTAAAGAAAGTTGCAAAAATAAACATTTGTCACCTACCGACGACGTGAAATAACAACAACCATACAGATCAAATATCATTTAGTGATTTTAAAAACTGTCAGATGTTTGACATTGAGAATACGAAGTAGTTCTTCAAACAGAACCTTTACAGCCGCATTCTTACCAGATTTGTGAACTCACTATTTCGTGGGACTTCTTGATCGGGAAAGGATACAACATTCATGCAACAGAAAGTAAACAAAGGTTACACAAGACAGTCTCGGGTGTCAACCAGAGTCTAACAATAAAACTGAACATAATACACTGTGCAGGTGGTTTGGAACACGGATATTTTGCAAACAAGAAAGGTGAATTTCGAAACGAAAATGAGGATCCAAAGGTCACGTGGCGGTAAGTAAGAAATAAGTTTTATTTTTATGCCCTTTTCTACAAGACAGAGATCGCGTTTTGTCCACTATTGTAATGAAGTCCAGTCGTTTACTTTTTATGGCAATGGTAAATGGGCAACAAGAAAGGGAAAGGAAATTGTTACGTGCAGAAAATTCCTCGTTGCTGTTGACGATAAAATATGGCTTGCCTTTTTTACGTATTCCAAGCACGTTTATATTTCCTGAGAGAAATGGGTAAAATGACGTGTATTTTTTCTCTTAAGTTAAAAGAGAATTTCATGGTGTATAAAAGTCTACACTTTTATTAATCGTTTGATCTACATTTAAATAAAAAATATATCCACGTGAAATGTTTACTCCAGTAGAATTTGTTAAGAGTTTGCCATGAGCATCTTAAAATGGAGCTGGGACTAAGCTGGGAGTCATCCAAAAAATTGATTACTGTGTATTGCTGCCCTGTGTGTGAAGACGTGTTGGCAAATTGTACTAAAATGAAATGGTAGATAAGGAAAGAGCGCGTGAGAAATAAGAAGTGAATGGAAAATATATCATTTAATGATTAAATGATTTATTTATCACACTGCACGTTTTATATACCACCAGCACGGCATGTTGCAAGAAATGCCTTCAGGTCACTAAGATCCCTTGCATGAGGGTTTCTCGTTCATATTATTTGCAATATTGGTTTGTTGGCTCCAAAACGGTTCATTTAAACCATATTGTTTGGAGAGAAAAACCTTAATGTATTAATGTACTTGTATGCTTACAAGTTGTTGGGTAAATTTATATACAACAACTGACTTGCACAAAAATCAACTCGCTGACTGACTGACTGAATGACGTGCAATAAAAAATGGAGAAAATAAAATAAAGTATTGTACTGTGTGCTACCATGCGTCAAGTAAAACGGGCAGGTAAACACGTCAAATTCACATTTAGCTTTTCAAATGAATGAGGTGAACCTTTTGCTTCCATAAAGGCAGCACAAATTAATATCGATTTCTATTGACTTTCTTTGGTTCACAGATATTCAAATATTTTAAATAAATGAAATTGGCAACGGCTGGTTGTACGTTGAGTTATTAACACTCGAAAAAATGTGAATCTCCCCTTTTTTTTACAATACTGCAATAATGAATAACCCAAATTATGTTCTACGAAGAAGGTCATCACATCAGAGTTGAGCATAATCACAAACATCGAGAAAACCATGAAGTATACGCTATAATCTCCAAAATTATGTGTATGGCGTCGTCGACATGGCGTGATCTATCAAATCATGATGGATTGTGTGCATGCCGTCGCCGATGTTGTTAATTGTAGCTATTAGCGAGTTTTGTTTTATTTTACACACTGCTATTTAGAAACTAGAAAAATGTTCACCATAGGCACTACACAGGTAACTTCATACTTTATTGTTACTACAGGGCTACCCCACTAAAAATTAAAAGGGAGCAAGCAATAAGCATATCAAGAATGATCAGTAGTATAATTTTAAACATGCAATAAACTCATGTTATGTCAAGCATGAAAATGCCAAAAGGAACATAAAGGGACTACAAGCTTCATGTATATTTGCTAAGGACAAGGCAGAATTACTTGTCTCAACACTCCCCAGTGCCCCACTTCTTGCTGGAAGACTTGATAAAGAATTAAAAGGTGGAAAAACTACTGTTATAATACAGGGTATGCCTACTGTGCGCCGTCCAAGAAACGTTATGTGCACAAATGGATAAAATATTTTCCAAATTGGACACTGGACAAAATACATATAACTTTAGTGTACGTCATTTGTCCACCGAAAATAAAGTGAAAATTTCTACCGAGGGCGCCTTTGGTTATATCCACTTTTAGTGAACCGACATACACTGCTATAACGATGGCGCTTGTTTAAATAAGTGTTACACATGAAAAGCTGAAAGTCAGCCATTTTTTTGTTTCATGTTCATCTACAGCAGTAATGCAATCAAGTGTACCACAGAATTCTGTATGCATTTTTTTCTACTCACTATTGCACTTACCACACAACATGACAAAATTATGCTACGGAACGTTTCACTTTTCCCAAAATACAGCTGCTTAATTATGTATCCGATCAAGTAAAACCCGCGAATAAAGGGAATCACACCCTTCTTGTTCAAAAAGAAAGCATATAAACTTACAGCATGTGTGTGCTATTTCTTGCTTCTGGTCTGGCTCAGCATCAAAGTAACGAGTTACAGCAGTGGTACTAATTTTAAGTAAGTAACTGGACCCATGACCCTTGTCATTCGTCTAACGTCTTGTAAATCTTTCGACATGGCTACAGGATAGCAATAAAGTGCGCAAGTCGTAAACTTGGGGAAAATGGCGAAAAAAGAGAATGTATGAACTAGGGACACATGACATTCATGCATACACTACTTCAGACAGTAGAGACACACACCAGGACAATGGACACCGTCATTTTGTTGATGGCATTATCATTGGGATGTTGAACGCAGACATGCATGCAACGAAATAATGAAACCCGAAAAGGTTTTATGGCAACATCCAGATGCATTTTACCTCTTCAACAAAAGGGAAAATATATAATGATCCATGTACACTTTTTTTTAGAATCAAATTAAGTTTACACGAATAATCAGGTCAGTCACAGTAGATGTGAGGATTGCTGGAAGTATAGCTAATTGGGCCTTACTTTTACATTAATGCAACTTGCATGAACACAGATGCGTAAAATGCTTTCGTCTCCAAACACAGCGCGGCATAATAAATATTCTCCATGTTACGTGGAACAGAAGAATTGAGAATAACAAAAGTGCAAGTAATAATATAAATGTTTTATTTTTGTAGCTTTTTGTCAGAACCGTTCTTCTGGAAATGTATTACATGCATATTACATCCAGTACAAGTTTGTACTTGCTATAGCACAACAACGACAACGACAAAACACTGTTTTTAGAAAACTTCCTGGTGGGCTGTTGTTTCTCATTAAATTGTAGTATTGTCTAATTCAAGTAAGCTGCAATGCAACTGCCACCATATTATGTGGTGTTAAAACTCGCCATTCTAAACAAACCCTCCAAATATATGTACATAATATACGGGTCCATTAACAATTTACCCATTATTTCTCCCTTTTAAATCTAATTTTGTTTTGTGTGCATGTGTGTGCGTGTTATGCATGCACGGCGTGCGGGAAAATTAGGTGGTAATCGTAATACCAACCCGCTTTGTAACAGTGACGCCTTATGTGCAGGGGAGTTTCTGATGAGCCCCCAAATTCAAAGGTAACGGCAGGAAACCTTATTATTCCTCGTAACCATCGTCCCATTATCATCATCATCAGCACTGTTCGCCCTTCTGATGATAATGTGATACAATTTCCATAACTGTTGTTGTGCTCGTGTTTGCTCACCTTTTTGTAGTCTTATTCACGTTCTTTAAGTGAGAATCAATAAATTTCGTTTGTTTTTGAATTGGTGAGTAAAATCCACTCCACTTTACCACATATATTATTGCAGGTCTTCTTTTGTGCCACTGCTTTTCAATCAATGAACTCAATCTCCTATTGTCGGTCTGAGAATGATGATATGTAATGATGATTAACTAACTGAAGGTGCACACTGCACACACATGCATGCATTTATAAGCGCAATATATTTTGCTCTCCGCAAGACCTTGCTCCAACGTGAAAGGCAAATTGGATATATAAGTGTGGTACTTTTGTTAAGTAGGAAAATAAATAATAGTAGCTACTCTGAAGTAAATGAAAAATGACCATACATAAGGGTTTTTTCGTTTCTTGTTTCACCCGTCCCTGCTGCATGTTTGCTGATGTTATGTTCTTTTGCATCGTTGCCCTTCGCATCTTTGTTCTTCAGTTTCATTGAATACACATTTTGCTGGAAGGCTTCTCTTATTTTTGGTATTATTACCAGTTGACATGCAACATGTTACAGTTTCGCAAATTACTTATCATGCATGTATTCCCGTGATTACTAGTATACATATAGGTAGATTCACTGCGACGATAGTTCTTTACCAAAGTCGAGTTCTTCTAACAGTGTTCCCGGATTGGTAAATCAATGTATTTGCGTACCTAGGAGAATGCAACAACTGTGGAACTTGCCTGTAAATACACGCGTGTAGGTACTTGTACTAATCCACAAAGTTGGTGGAAAGGCTAAAAATGAGGGGGTGGTACCTTTCCCGTTTTCTAAAACGACTACGCAGTTTAAAAAAATAAATTGTGCTACTTCCAGAAATTATTATTTATTGTGTAGCATGTTGTACTTTTTAATTTATTTATTTTTTTGCTCCTTTCAAGGACATCAAACATCGATGACTTTTACTAACAAGGTAAAGGCAACATATGACTACACCGTTTAATCAATGAAACTAGTGTCCACTAGTAGATTCGGACTCGTAGAATAACGTAGGGATTGTTTTAGTAACAAATGGGGACCTCATGAATCGAGGCGAGGGTCGATGTAACGATACCTCTGAATGAAAATCAATCACAGCTGCATGTCAAGGCATTCAAATTGAACGTTTGAACAATAATTTCGTTTGTGTGGAATGCCATATGTACGTCAGATTTTCTATCATTTCTTTGTAATTATTATTAGTGTATCATAGTATCAAAACTAGACTGGTGCAGGGGTGAATGTGAATCAGTAATTTCGGTATGACAGATCACATAAAGCTAAACTATTAGCAAAATGTAAATTTCTGTAAACACCACTTATGTATCTTCATTATATCAGTTTTTATTAGGTATTCTTAGACCTATTAGTTTTACTAGGTGGTGTCTGTATGTATGTCTGTCGGCACGATAACTCAAGTAAAAACTAAGTAAAATAACGACAAGTAAAATTTTCAAAGTCAGCAATCAATAGGTATGAACCATAGCTATAGCAAGAATGAGTTCGAAAATGGGGGTTTGGGAACAACCAAGGAATCACTTTTAAATCCAATGCATAACCTATATATTTTAATCCACATATAGATAGACATTAGTAAGATAAAAACGTTTTACAAAATTTCACCCAAATTGATTGACGCCTTGGGGCGGCAAAGTTTTTAAATTGTTTAGTTCGTAACTTTAAAACGGTGAATCCGTTTAAAATGAGGTTTTCGCTAATCGACTTGTAGTGACAAGGGTTATAACATAGGTATGTCAACATGACATGGCAAGAACACCCCTATGGGGTAGAAACAACAGACCCCATTTTGTTTCTTTGATTTTTAACATGACAACTATACCTCAAAATTAGTACACAGATACATTACATGTACTTATATAAGAATACAAAGTTTGAGTCAGATTGGTTGATAACTGTGACTTCCAGTTGGGGTCAAAGATCAATTCATCACTATTAAGTTTTAAGCAAATTAAAATACTTAGTCAGGTTTTTTGGATATAAATCTGATAACTTCCACAAGTTGTATTCGTTAGTGTGTTGACATAATTGTAAAAGTTAGCATGTTATCCTATTATGTGGTGGCGTGCGGTAGAGATTCTAATGAAATGGCTGCTGGTTTGTACCAAGCCGAGGTTTGAAGAAAATAATTTAAAGAAAAAACTGCATAATGTAATACCTTCTTGTAGACTTTGTTTCAACTGCTTTTTTGTTTAATTTTCCGCTTGAAATGCCTTGACATGCAGCTGAGAATGATTTTCATTCAGAGGTATCGTTACGTCGACCCTCGTTACGATTCATGAGGTCCCCATTCGTGACTAAACCTACAACCATGTTATTCTACGAGTCCGAATCTACTAGTGGACACTAGTTTCATTGATTATACGGTGTAGTCATATGTTACCTTACCTTGTAAGTTATATCGCGGTGGTTATGACTATCAGAGTAGCGAAATTCCTTGTGTAAACAACAACGTCGAACAAATTGTCAACTTTTTGTTTATGTATGACTTACTTTGCAACAACTACTTCGGCCTGCGCTATCATTACGTTGTTAGATTTTGGTTCGAGATGTAACTCCAAGTTGTAAATTTTGTCGAAGGTCACTTTCTTATTTTTTTGTTGCGCTAGTTGTCGCTGTTGGTGTACAACTTCACTAAGTATTCACCCACTGTCCTCTGTACTACGTAGCAGACAGTCAGTCTGAGCTGTTGTTGTTCTTTTAGTAACTGAAAAGTATGCAGCTACAAGCATTTTCTCAGGTCAAGCAACAGCTATTTTCCTCAAACAATTTCCCTTTACATTTTCTGTTGAGCTGTTGTTGGATCGTTGCATGATGATTGCGCTCGGATAAAAGAAAACTACTTGTTTTTTCCGTACGCATACACATTTCACGTACAAACTAAATGCGGTAGAAATACCATGTTTTTCTAACTGATGTAGTTGCTAAAGGAAGGTTGGTTGAAAGGTTTTCCACACTTTCTTGGAATCTTAGAAAAAGTACAAACCCACAATACAACTGCGACATCAGGGAACATGTGTAAACTGTTCTCTTCCTCTAATGTAAAAGTATGTTGAAGAAGAAACCTTATTAAATTGTTTGACGAGGATATACGACCCTGACAAAATGTACTTTTCTTCCTACTTGTTTGGATTTCGGTGCAACCCTAAATGTACCAAACTTACAACTGAATCGCAGTAATAACTGCCAAGTGGTTGGACATAGAGGCACTGGCAAGAAAAAAAAGAGGACGAATGTAATATTATGCGACTATTGTAGACACATTCGTCACCAATGTCATTTTTCCGGCATGTTGCAGCAAAGGAGCAAAAGTGTTTTACTTTACTTTTTTCTTAAGTATTACTTTTGCCAAAGTCTTGTCTGACATTCTGGGGAATACTTGAAGATAAAAGATTTGTTTGTGACTGTTTTCCTTTCTTTGTTTTGATATCTCTGAATGACAGTATAAATCTTCGATTGAAAAAAGGCGTATGTATGGTAGTCGCCACTTTGTGTTCATGTCTGGTCCCGTCATCATTGTCGTAGCTTTTTTTCTATGTATTTCGAATGAAATGATGCTCCTTGGCTATTTCATTTGTAGGTAGCTTTCTTATTCCCCATTCTTATTTCGTTCTCTTTGGTTGTGTTTAACGAAGGAAAGCTCTGCAGTTTCGTTATCCCATGCCATGATGCGACGAGAATAAATGGGGCTTGTTAACTTTTGTACACGGTCAATTTACACGCAGCGTCAGTATTAACTAACGTTAGCTAGCGTAATACTTAGTGGTGGGACAGCCGAGTGAATTGTGGCAGCCGCCTTTCATTTCATTTATTCGTGTCATTCCAATTTCTTTTTGTTGTCCCACAAGAGACAGAAAATGAAAAATGTACAAACACAAAAAGGAAGAAAATTGGAATTTTCAATCAGAAATGTTTTTGCAGCACTGTTCTAGTTTGGCCTTTTCTCATCATCCTTGGAAGAATGACATAACTTTTGTTCCGTTTTTGCCTAACCGTGTTTTTTTCCATCTTACCACAACAACTATTTCGTATCCACCGCTGCGCTGCGCTGCCTTGCTGCTGAGTGACATTTGCCACTTTTGTTTTTTTAAACTTTTTTTCTCCACACGTTTCACTTGTCATCGCGTTAACCTCCTTCCGTGACAAATACAACAACACTCATCACAAACTATCGTCGTCGTCGTCTTTATCATCATCATCAGTTACATTCTGGCTGGTGCTCACAACAATACCTAAGGGTATTATAAGAAGCAGTATTCATAGGCTTCCACGGTTCCACGAAATCGTGTGAATACATTTCATTCAAGTAGAAAAATTGGTGTACATCAACAGCTGAATTTTCTTTCGTTAATTAACGCGTTCACTGTACTCTCTTATGATAAACAGCGCAAAAAATGATAATGAGGTCACAAAAACAATCACAGTTCACAGACAGGAAGAAAAACAGGGAACGTGATTGCCATTGTCATTTTGTGACATTATGGTGAAGTTTCATGCTTTCTCATCACCATCACCCCTGATTCATTTCGTATTCATGGCTTTAATGTAGTCTGTGTGTATGTGTGCGTGTGTGTGCTTGTGCCATGTTGCTCTGATCCTGTTGTTGTATTTTGGTGTGCAGAATCTCAAAGCAGTATGATAATATGTGGTACAAAAGTATGAAGTCATGTAGAAGCCTAATGATAAAAAAGACAAAACATAGCCCCACAACAACAACAAAAAAAGAAGAAATAAAGGAAATGGAGAAGAACGTACAAGCAGAAGATAAACTTTTTCTAAGGTTTTTAGCCATGCAAGAGAGACTGTGAGAGAGGCTTCCCCAAGATAGATGGGAGCAGTTCTCGCCCAGATAAAAATTTATATGGTAAACATGCGCTCTACTGAGGGTATATCATCAGAAATTATGTGTTTCAGAAAGAAAGAGATAAGCAGACCTACCGCTGTAATAGAAGGTACATAGGTACACGTACGTGCCGTTGGGTAACAAGGTCATTGTGTACATTTATTTGTGAATAAATGTATCTTACAAGAAAGCTTTCTGGTGGCAGCAGCCCAACTACCGGAGACCTCATCCTGTCGTTCCTATTCTATTTATATCGTTAAAATACACCTATAGGATTATCTCTAGCTGTTACTTGTACGCAATCATTTTTCTCTCCCTCTTTTCTACAGCCCATTCATTCATTTTTTTGCTATACTGTGTATTTTTTATGTCATGACATTATTATGGCTTTCTTGTTGCCTTTTTCATTCTTCTTTGACTTCACACGTTGTTGCTCCCTTGCCACCTTTACTGTCTTGGCTACTTTTTCTCGTTATTTTGAACTTCGGTCTTGACATTGCAGGGAGCTTGATAGCCTGTGGAAATGCATATTAGGAAAATTGTTTATCACTTGCACGTCTCTACATTAACTGTAATGTACTAAAGGGCGATAAGAAAAGTGGTACATGCTTGTGATATGTCTCCTTTGTTGTAGACACGTATGTAACTAGAGACGCTGACGCTGGTGGCACAGACACAAAGAAAAAAATAAGTCAGCGGCGGTGGAAGAAATGACTGTTGACATAGAGAGAAAAAAAATTGAGGCTGCACAGCTACACGATATTAGGAAAAACTTTAGCTTTTTAGAAAATAAGCATTTTTATATGGGAGAATGTGTATGTCTGATATGATAATCTTGCTCTGGGGGGAAGGTTATATTTTTCTGCTGCTTAGCGAATTTTCTGAAAGGAAAATGTGCGTATTATCTTTTTCTAATTAAAGTTTGTGAGGGAAATTGGTGTCGGCATTTATGGATTTTTTATGTGATTTTCTCTCGAATGAAACAGGCACGCAGATAATTTGAAATGGGCTTTAGGACTTGGTAAATGAACCGAAACCAATTGGTTCTTTTGCGCTTCTGTCGTAAAAATGTTGTTCATTAATGTACTTCCTGTTCTATAAATCCAGTGTGAGGTGCCACGATGTTGTGACCAACGAAAGCGAGAACAGAAGGCAAAAATGAAAACACGATACTACTCTAAAGAAGTTTTTTCTCGAGTTTAAACGTCTTAAACTCGAGAAAAAAGTGTTTTTTTGGTTTTCAAGCAAAAAGCAAGCAGAAATGTGTACACATTCACCATACAAACTAGAAAACGCAAGGTTTTTTAGGGTTGGGATTCAATAGTAAAGTTGGTTGTGTCCGAGGATATGCTCAAACCTCGCTGATATCTTTACGTGCATCTGTGAGGGAGGGAGTGAAAGAGAAAGATGCGGTGTGTGTGTTTGGGTTTTGGTTTAGGTGTATAGACTATTTCCCTGTACAGCTAGTCCGTTTGGTCTCCGACTTACACAAAAAGTTTAGATATGTGCTCCCAAGGGAGCTTGCTGAATTTATGCAATGTCGACTTATTTCCTCTCTCTTTCTCTCTCCCTGCCTATCTTTCTCTACTTATTCTCATTCTCCCTTTCTCGCTAGTCTGGTCTGGCACAGAGTTGTAATCTTGGCCTGGAGCAAGCTAACAATGAATGCCAATGGTGTACGTACGTGCATTGGCAGTTGAGTTGAGTAATACATGAAAGTGTGTGCACACAGTCTGCACAACAAGCAGTCATGCCACCCCTTATTCATGTACCTAATTTATAGAGAGACAGTTTAGGTGTATGATGATATGAGTAAGATAGTAAAGGCGGAAAAAATGCCAATACACACTTACATGGTGAACGACGTAAAAAAATAGGAACAGGAAGAAAGCAGTGGGAAGCGTGTAGAGAGTTGTTCGGGAATGTTGGATTGGAAGTGGTAGACAAAGTGGTGCCAGGAAACAGCAAAACAGGCAAAAGCTAGTCAGCTAAAAGTGAATCCATTTCTGTTCGATTCGTGCTAGAACATGCACCATCGTACCACAACACACGGCTACTGGTAGTCCACCTTCTTCTCCTTTTCACCGGGAATAACAGCGGTATAACTGATACTAATGGTAAGAATGTCTCTTATTTCGATGGTAACGATGATCAACGTTACGTCGTCTTTGTTGCCGTCTTCAAGTTAGAGAAAATGGGAAAGAAAGAAAAGGACAGCGACGAGAAAGGAGTTTGCAAGCAGAGGTTGGGTTGCTGCCTTCCGCTTTTAATGTTCCCTTTTCTCGGTCCCGACAACAATAATCAACGTGGGAAGTTGCTTATTTTGCTGTGAGGATTGTTGGTATAAAGAGAGTTGGTATAGAAAAATTCCGTTAAAAGTGGTTCCTTTTAAAATACAAGTCTATCGTCTGTGGGAACTTAGCCGACTATCCTCCTCATTTATTCTTTTGGTTGGCCTCTCCTCGCCTTCCTATTTGCCTTCCTGACACAAATGAAAAGAAACTGGGTATAACTAGGTAAGGCAGGAAACTTGGCTGGGGATATTGAAGATTCTTGTTGAGGGTATCTAAAGTTGAGAAAATCCCATTTCCCGTGCTACACATATACTTGTGTACGTGCAGAAATACGTGTTAGCACTAACAGGTAGTCCGGAATAAGAGCCAGTGTGATGAAAATGATGATCACTATCGTCATCCTCCTCGTCATCCATTCCATTTTCATTTCCACAAAATTTGACGACAAATTTACCACTATTATGTCGCCAAGAACATGATCATCACCATCATCAGTAGTAGCAGTATTCCCAATCCACATGTTTCCCAGAAACGAGCGGGTTCACCCAAGTTAGTTAGTGGCTAAAAGGAGAATAGTGGTTGGTATGAAGAAGAGATGGTAGGACTTTGGAAAAGACCATCAAAGAAAACGATATTAATCCCTGTTACCTTGACTCCTCTGTGAGTTGGATGCTATTACTGTAGCCACTGCAGCGTATTTTTTTCTCCCTCTCTCACACGTCGCTTGACTTTACTCACTTGGCAAAACAGCAAGTAAAAGTATTTTACGCGTGGGTACATAGTCTCATCACCTTCGGTTTAAGACATGCGATAACTCAAGCCCACTTCCTATTTCGCGCTACTATCACCACCACAACCAACATTGTCATTAATACTGTTATTATTTTCACCACTAACACCATCCTCGCCACTGTCGTAATCGTCCCATAACCGTAGCTACGCAGACATTCGTTACAAATACAAGCATACATTTCTCTGAATTTCTATTTTCTACTTGGCCTGTAAAATGTATAAATACAATGTTGGTGGCTTGTGACATCACGTCTAATCCAATCAAGGTGCAAAGAGTACAAATGACGGTGCAATGTATACATTATCATGAGTAAGGAAAACAAATGCAAAATACCTACCTTCAACTTTCTGCTGATGTGAGTAAACCACGCTCTGTGGCTGGTTTGCCGCCAGCGTATTCCTTTCTTCCATTAACCTGCATATTTACCATTGCTGTCTAGAAGGAGACAACAAACTCGCATGGATACTAATGATGATGACGATGATGAGCTTTTATCTTGGAAATTTCTAGTACGCTCCTAATGCACTGTTCGTCATTTTCTCGGTGTCACTGTCAATCACTTTCACATTTTTGTATCAAGTAAAGAGCACTAGCACGCTGTTGGGCTGGCAAATAAAAAATAAATTGTTTTTGACATGAAGAGAGCAGAACAGTGCATTATCATCGTCGTATTCGTCATCTGAAGATAGAAATGAAAGCAGTAAAGCTTTTAAAAATATAAATCCTTTCTCCTGTCTCCTACAAACATTCTTTTTCTTGGAATTTCCTCCTCCCCCCATCGCTCTGTTTCCCGTTTTTGCAAAAAGGCAGCTTTTCTTTATACTCTTTTACTAAAATACTTTGGTTCTTATTGAAATTGTATTGCTACCATAATATCATAGTATAATATACTATTTTACGGGGGGAAACGAAGAAAGAGAGGGTTGGCTAAGTGAGTGAAAGTGAAAAGCAATCTTATCTATCCGTCTTTTCAGAACTGTCATGTTAACAGCGAGAAAACCAAGGCGATGTTTAGATAAGCATACAATTCACCCCACATCAATTTCATCTTGGGCATTGGCAACTATTTCCTTTTTAAGCTGTGAACTTTCTTCCCAACTTTGAGTAAACAATGTGCAAAGAAAAATGTGAAGAAAATGACTCTGCTGGCAAATTAAATTTCTTCCTGCAATTTCAGTTCCACTATTCGCTAGCAGATGTATAAAAACAGTGCAAGTACTTCACTGGCAGTAAACAAGACCAATTTCTTGTTTTCAGTTGATGGCACTACGGTTTGCCTTGAGATCACTTTGAGCGTACGTTGTAGACAGTTGCAGTAGTAGTACCTTTTGATACATGCACGTGTGATATTTAATTGCTAGCATTTTCCCGAGACTGTACGTTTCTAAAAGAACACACAAAATATACATAACATGCTATACTTTTACCTGGAAGATATACTATATATGCAGAGTAATAGTTTCTTAAGAGTACATAAGTGTCAATTCGGGTACAAAGAACATGATAATAACAATAAGAAAGTATATTTTTGATTTGCGTTTTCCTAACTATGAAAAACTATCAGCAGGTATAATATGTATCTATGCTACTTTCCAAACCATTCTTAATATTATTATATTAATATGCAGTGGAACTGTATTTTAAAACAGCTCACCACTTTTATCTGATTTACACGTGTTACAATACACGAATTGATGACTCCACATATTTTATAAATATACTATACTAATATGTAACATTTATTTGGGGTATAATATGGGTACCTAGATACTCAGTATGTTCACAAGGATACATATGCATAGGCATGTGTAATTTACCTTCCCAACACTATTGTTGCTGACGCACGACTGTAACTCTGATAAAATATATCTTGTATTGTTCTCTCAGAACATTTATACATTCAGAATTGACATTTTTAGCAATACCAGAAACTTTGGATTCTTTCCACATCGCACATTTTCCCTTGTTAGTGTTCATAAGTACTAACTTTCAAGGCTTTTCAAACAACTTAAAAAGAAACAATATCGGTTCAACATACTTGTTCGAGAAGAAAACGAGTCTGTATGAACGTCAGGAGCCAAACTAGAATCAAGCTGTTCACATCTCATTCCATTATATATTTTGAATTGCTAGTATTATTAGGAAATTTCTATTGCTTATAAAAATCATAAACATAATGTATATTATAGAAAAAATAAACCAGAAGTAGCCATTAATAGTCTGTGCATGTATGGATATATTGTTATTTTCTGTTTGTCGGGCCCACAACTTTGCTAATGTTACTTTAAGTAGTCGCATGAATAGGAAAAGTACTTTTTCCCTGTCCTACTCTCTTTTCCACTTATCCTGTTCATATAAAAACAATATACGCGGGTACTTCAGTTCATTCAGAAGTTGCACTCCTTCAACTTTCTCCCTACCTTCTTGTCTGACATTGCTCCACACTCCACACACTCCTCAATTCTAACATGCTCACCAACTGACTTCAATCCAACTTTTTTTTATTTTCTCGTCTCGAGTATCATGGACGAAAACATTGAAACTCAAAATTGAGAATGTAACATAGCCATATAAGTGAAACAGGGAGAAGACCTGGGAAGCGAGAGACGAAAATTTCCCAGAGGAATAGTACCATCGCCACCATATCTTCTAAAAAAGTTTTTTTTCGGTCGAGAAGCCGAGCAAAAGAGAGATGATGATGGTTTCTATAAAGAAGAAAAAGAAAGTAAAACAGGGAGATAATCTTTACCTCTCTGGGATATTTACCTTCGGCAATGCAGAACTGCTGCTTATTCTTCCACTGACGGCAGCATCATTACACATGAGATCAAACTCTATGCATTTATTATAACCTTTATGCGCGGTTGAGTCATCATTGGATTTTTCACTGTTTTCATTCTATTAACGGGTGTATTCATTCATAAGAAGTACGGACGAATCTACGGTCCAATCATACATTAGATTTCTCTTTGGTTTAGATCACTTTGGGTTGCCACTCTGGAAGTCGCATGTACGGCTCTTCGGAATTTGACTGCCTTGAAATCTTTGGTCGCCCCAGTGAATACAAAGTGCAAAAAATATTTTTCAGAGATTTTCGTGTCGCTTGTGGTAGGCAAATTACGTTGCATCTGCTGGGTGGGACTATATGTGAATCAGAAATAAACACAAATTCGTCTAAATTATTGGAGACAACTTCGTAAACTTGCGAGGATGCTTTGCGGTGTTAGTAGTGGTATCAATGTCTTTTGAATTCGCTCTCCTTTTTGTGTTTTCAAGCAAAGACACGAATGAAATAAGCCCTGCTACAGGATTAAGCATCCAATTGAATGGAACAAAATAAACAGCTGTTCAATAGAGCAAGTGGCAGGGATTTAAAATGAATGACATGTCCTTTTTGTAACATTATCTTGCACAAATGCTCTATTCTCCCATGACATGTCCCCTTTGTATTATTTCCATGAATTTATTAGTCCTTCTGGCTGTTCCGACGGACACCGCTTGTATGCTCCCTTGAATATTATTGTCATTGGAACGCTGGAAAACAAAACGTTTGACGTTCAATACGAATACATACAACGTCGAAAATTAGATTAATGATCCAAACTGAAATTGAAGGAGTACACTGGACTGGGCAGGAGGGGAGACAGCAACTCGAGGGATTTCCTTAATAAATCGAGAAGGGTGAGCAAATACTGTTGTACGTATAGTAATGTGGACTATGCAAGGAAAGGACAATGTATAACAATATCACACCCTCTCAAACATAAAACCATGAATCTATAAAATTTAATACTAAAACCTCTTCATTCATAATGAAGTCAATCTAGATTAAAATTATGTAGGTTGGTAAATACTTTTAATTTTGCAGTTTAACTGTGCCATTGGAATATTGAAAATATTTAATATGTAGTATAAATTCATAATGTTTTTGTTTATTTTCATATTTGTCATACATTTTATGCAAATTATTGAAATAGTTTTCATATAGAAACTCAGCTGATTCATATAATAAAGCAACTCAGTTTACCTTAATAATAGTACATAATACGATAAGATATTTGGTTACATAAATTGATACATTCGCTAAATGTGATGATTATGTCTAGATCAATTTGAGGTCTAAAGGACATTATAGGATTAGTACCGTTGTCTTGTGGCATGGTGCATTAGTTGCATATTGTATTCTCTCTCAATGAAAACAAAAATATCCAACGCGATTAAAAGTAAGCATTAATCCTTGCTTACTCTATCATACGACCAACTAAATAGTTCAGAACAAGAAAAATTTAAACGTGAATTTTATGACCGAATTTGTAGTCGTTGTCGTTGTATGTATTTAAAACATTTATAGATTCGGAAAGTGTCTAGGTTTGAAATGTAACCTGCACACATTACATACGCATGCTATATAAAAGAGACTCCACCGCACAATGAAATTCTAGGAATTTTACTGTCTCTTAGCAGATTTATATATTGGTGTACTGGTTCACTCATGAATTCAGCGTTTATTACCGATTTGCTCGCATGCATGTTGACTAGAGTTGCAACTACGTGTTGTACAAGTCCACGCACTCTTGGAAAGGAAAAAAAATAATAAACTGCTGTGCTGACGAGAGCGACGACGACGATGCTCATAATGATGATTGCTTGTAATTTCCAAGAGTTGGAAAGAGCAACGCAAGCTATAATACACTGGGTTATATTCTGCTGTTTTTATTGTTCTTCGTACTATATACGTCAAACACGACTCGCTTCGTTGTACCCCATTTCTATAGTTCGTGTTCTCAATCTTGTTTCGTCAGAATTTTCATGGATGCACCCCAAGGAGACATTTTGCTGGTAGTGGTGCTGGTTGTAGAGCAGGATAATGGCGATCACGACGAACACCACTACCACCACAAAACAGAAAAGCGTTTTCCTGTAGTTTATACGGGACACGAAGGAAAAGTGGAATTATATGTAATTGGATCCATGCAAATTGCCAGGAAAGCATGCGAAGGCAAAAATATTATTATGTGGGAGGGGTTGGTGAGGGTTCTCTGAATGGAGTATACATACTTCACTTCCCAGAGAGCGAGAAACAGAAACAGGCAGAAAAAATTCTTTCTTAATTCACAGTAGCAATTTTCGTGGGGCACACACTTTAACAATGCATAATGATATTAATATTTATCATTAAAACTCACACCAAGACACTTTTTGCTTGCTGTACATTTCTCTGATAAATATCTTGATGCAAAATTTGTTGGAAAATTTTGTATTAATAACTTGAAACAATGTGTCCTGATTTCAAATTTGCAACTACTAACTGACTACTAATGAAAAACGTTCAACTAACGGTATCCAACAAAAAATTGTCAGCCAATGTCTCATTTGCGCAACAATTAGTATCAATTTTTATTATATTATTATTAAATTTCTAAATCGAATTTTCGAGTTACCTAGTTGTAATTCTTGAGTTTGTTCCAATCTAGGGACATGCATGTTCTTCAGATATTATTGTGCTCTTTTTGAAACAAATTTTGCTGATGCAGAAGCAGGAGGATTTAACTGAAACTCGTACTAGTTATATGATGATGATAATAATGGTTGTGGTGATGTGCCTGTGTGGTGGTAGGCGGGGGATTAGTACAAGAATTTTCTCAGCTCAAAAGAGAAAGTGACTACGCAATTGTGGTAGTAGTTCAGTTGAGAGGAAATAATTACTTTTATGCATAGCATCATCATTATCATCATGATCGTGTTGAAAACTTTTAATGTGGTCGTTTTTATTCAACATATTTTTCGGTTAATGGAAACGCCCAGGTGGTGGTAGCAGTGCTGATCCCTTCCCTAGGAATAGTTATACTGGAAGTTGGTATTTCTTGGAAGAAATGCATGTAAATCATGTCTGGGCAGAAACTAGAAACCTTAGTGTATTTCACCAAGAGGCGACAAATAGCGAAATCCTATTACACACTATACGTCTTTACTAGTGAACACTCCCTGTATTCTTTGCAACACTCCCTTGTATTTTATAAAGAAATGTCGGTCAGGCATTATTATTCATTTTTAAAGGAGACATTGAGGACGACATGCTCAAACGTATCGTCCTAGCGTTGAAGATGCACGCACAGTGTGACAATAATGCAGATGGCAGATAGTGCTTCATTTTATAGAGTCACAAAGATCAAACCTTCCACATGCCCTGCATCAACCCTTCTGCTTCTTGTCATTTTTAAACTTTCGCCCTTTCGGTAAAGATCACTATCTCAAAGTAGCAGTCTAATAATGTACATACACATTACACATTATGAACCTGAGAGAAGTGTACACATTGGGAAAAATCTTATGCGCGGTCAATGAATTGAAAAGATTTCTTCAACAGAGATCGACAATATCAACTGCTGCCACTGTCATGATGTCCCCGCTAAAAGTAATAAATGACGATTAAACTGAACGCAAGATTGAAAATGGATTGAATTCAGGGCACACACGGAAACCTGTTTTCCAATGCCCCCAGCATTTCAGCATTGATAAATTATCTACCATATTATCTAAATATGTGCTACCCGGATTTTCTCTTCCCTTTCCAGTTTAAAAAAATAGCTGCTGCAATTGGAACATTTTGTTCGCCATTTATTTTATATGACAAGGACAGCGCCAACAACGTGTTGGTTGAATAGAGTAGAAAAAAGAAATGGTCACACTGTGAGAAAGATCATTTCAATAACCATTTTTTCATATTTTCGCGGGAAAAAAGGTAAAGATAGTAAAGGTATATGTATACCTACTTATCTTTACTGTGCTGCTATATGCATTCGCTGTTAGTCAGGATATATCGAAGTATACTGTATGTTTGTAATTCAGATCCCGCTGTCTCACAGTCTTTCTTTCGCTCACACACTCTCTCTCTCAAGAGAAGTGAGATGATCTTTTTTTATTGGGCTCATAAAATGGGATTTGGATTTAGTTTCTTTTTTCTCTCTTTAAAAACAAAATCGCATTTTTTAGACATCACGAAGGCGGGCAAAGAAAAAGGTGGGTAGATATTTTTTGAAGAAAAAATATACAACACATTTCTAAAGAAAAGTTTTACAACTTTGTTTAGCCAGTCAACTTAACGAATAGTACACCTAGCTTAGATTTCACGCATGGTTGATGACTTTGCAACTAATACAACTAATGTAAGTAGGTAAACTGTCTCTGCTATAGAATTTGTTCGTAAATATACCACATTGTTCGTTATTATCGGGTATATTTATCGTTACATGTAAAAATCAAACGAAACTTTTTCTAATTCTTACTGCCCCATTGCCTAGTTAAAAGCCATATTATTTTACGATAATTCCAATTTATTTGTCCATGTGTCTTTCTAAGTCGTTCGGATTTTCCTTGGCACAAAACGTTACACAAAGTAATTTGAAGAAAAGGAAAAGAGTTTTTAAAAATGCTTCAGTGTACCCTTTTTACTTGGTTTAAAGCCAGATAAGTCCAAAAAGTAGCGTAATAAAGTGATAAAAAGCACTCGAAAATATGTTCTTTCACATTCTTTCTGTTGGTTTCTTATGATCATTTCCTCACACTCAAATGATCTCCAAGATGAGGGTGCACTTGAAACGGAATGGAGGATTTCATTTGGAAAACGTAAAAATGGCACATTATTGGATCCTTTTTTCGAGACCAACTACACCCGATAACATAATACTGAGAAGGTGCGGTCACATAACATCACGAAGCATCAGCGTTGAATATATATGTACATGAACACATGCATAGGATATGCATGCCGACACGATTATTGGGAATTTCTCATCAGAGTCTCTGCAAATATTCAATCACATTAGTTCTATTCTATGAATTCTATTTTCAAACTGGACGTGAAATCCACATTTAAACTTAAGCAGAAAAGCTGTACTATAACAGATCCAATGAATTCCAAGGGTCGTCACAGGGATGACCTATAAAATTAAATTTCTTCACAGCACAAGAGAAATGTAAGATCAATAAAATAAATAGTATGACGGTCTGTTTTTATAACCTTTCGTAGACACCTTTTCAGGATGGTCAAGAAGTTTCATTTTGCTACCATACTATCTTCCCGGAACAAATTGAAGTATAAACGATTGTGAATGCAATTACGTACCAACACCTTTTCTCCTGTCAAAAATGAGGAACGCTATTTCATAACTTATAGTGCTATCAGATCGTCGTAAGAAAGAGAAAAGCTTCTTTTTACTCACCAACACACACACACATCAGTAAGTAACTGACATTCCATGTCGTAATATCATCAGAGGACATCCCAAAGCACATCGTATCACGCCAGGTCAACCACACCTACCACTGAAATAGACCTCCGGCAACTGTTAATTTTTTTGTGTAGACAAAGAGCAAGATAGATAGGTTTTAGCAACCCGATCCACATGTATGAAAGCACTGTACCAAGAGAAGAAAAAACAAAGCCAACAAAGTTTACTTTTTTTCGTTTTTCACTAACCATCTCATCCCTCATCTTTACCTACATCATTATCATCATTACCACAGATAGTGTCTGTTCCCTCCCTAAAAAATCAGGCTCTCAAATTTCATAACTAAGGCAGTCGGCGGTTATAGCGCTCACAAATAACAATAATAATCCTGATGGTTAAAGCTCATGAGAGAAAGCCAAGAAATGGGTTTTCCGTAGAAAACTTTTCCACCTTCCAGACTACATTTTGTGCATTATGGGATAAACAAAAACCATCCTCTATAATAATTTTCAAAGATGATGACCAAGTGATGGCTGTCTGATGTAGGGGAGCCGAAAAGGAGGGCGTGAGGTGGTCCATATTTGTGAAAGCTTTTTTCTTTATTTTCTTCTCCCAGTGTGCTCGGGAAATGATAAACGATGAAGAATGGTGGCTACGATGAAGACAATACTTGAAATACATACTGCACTTACCACTACCACTTTTTATAGTTTAACTTCGCCTTTTATCAAAAATAGGTACATTTAATGTTTCACCACAAGTTATACATATGTATGTACCGTCTTTGTTCCATTTTATTCCCCTGCTGGCAAAATAATCATCGCCCACCTTCAAACCCTTGCTGGATGATAGTCTTCTATCCTATGACATGAGATATTGCAGTTTTCCATTTTATACTATAGCAATTTTATTTTTTTATTCATGGGAACCATTACATTTGTACTTTCATCACGTTATTGGTATCTACGTAGCGCCCTACTTCTTTATGATTCTTTGCTTGCGTTTTAATCCTGCTAGACACAAAAGAATTTTGCCAAAACGGTGCCATTGAGAGGTTTTGGAGTGTTTATTGGCAGTATCAGATAATCTTGATTGACTTTAACAATTTAGATTCCTAGATGGAATCTATCTTGTCGATTCTTGTGTAAGAAAAGCGTTACGTAAAACAAGCAAAAATCGATTGTTTCGATCAAATTCTTTAAAAATTAGCCTAAACACAAAGCTAAAAAAAATTCTGTTATGGTGAACCACCTTTCTGAATATCTGTATTTCTGAACTTTGCACTTTTAGTTTCATTCAGGGTTCATTTTCTTCCGTTCGTTTATGTCGGTGTAAATTGATTGTATTAATATGAGATGTCACGGGTGGTAGACACGTCCTCTCCCACCAAATAAGAATGGACGGTATCAGAGAGCTACATTTTTATCCACATTTACTGAAGGCGGTAAAAGGCATTATTTATATTATACAAAAACACGCTAACATATAATATTTCATCTCTGAAAAATCTCAACGTTCTTTGTAAACTATGTATTTTCCAATCTGTTTTAAAATTTCAACCGTGGGCAGAGACTACGGACAAAAAGCAATTTGTAAGGTTAAACTAATGTTCAGAGGAAATGAAAAAAGCTACTTAAAACAGAATTCATCCTTTTAAAAGTCAGTATGTTGTAATCTTCATCGGAAACAACGTAGACGGAATTAAAGAAACTGGGAAAGTTTTACCTTCACTTAACTTTTCAGATTATTTAAGCAGATTCGTTATGCAAGCATGCGCAGTCTCTTTACTACAGTTTGAGTTAACAGTAGACTCATTGCTACAATATAATTATACTAAACCCATTTGCGTTTTGTCCAAATGGAATTTTCGTTTTAAATAGGTTTTAACAGAAGAACGTATTTCATTACTTTAACAACTGCACAAATATAAACCATCTGTAGAAGTCTTGTTGAGTTCTATTTTGATACCCTGGGACCTTGAAGCTGTATCAAAAGCAAAATATAGGATTTGAAATTCCTGCTTTCATTCTTGCTGATGTCAGGCCAAAAACACGTAGCAATTCAAGATTGCCATCATACGTGTGTAAACAGGAATGATCGTTATCATTATAACCATTGTCACAAACAGCTCTGCTTTCGTAGTATTATGTACTTCTTTAAACCTTGTACATATTTCTAATGCTTTCAGAGTTATGATTTGTGAATGCCTGCAAAACCTTGCAAGCCTATGAAGCCTGGTGCTACTGTAAAACTTCCTGTTTGCTTCCGTTATCGCGTGACTTTTCTTTGTATTCTAGTGTTCCGCCTCCATTGTAAGTTTTTGTATTTGGACTTGTGCTGTATAGATGCCATTCCTAATCTTTCTACAAATATAATATATTATGAGCAAATCCCTGTCCTGACTTTTCTTGTATCTTGTTACTTTTTTGGTAGGATCATGCAAACCTAAACTGCTTTCTTAATTCTACCTTCTTGGAAAATGCTCCCCCTATGCCCCGCACTGAAAGTTTCTAAAGGAAAGAGGAATAACTACTATTTCATCCTCATCTTGTCAAATGAATGAAATTGTGCAAATATAGGTTTGACCTTTTTGTATTCTATTATACTTAGATAATAATCACGTTGTCTGTCCGTCTGAATTTCCGTCCGTCCGTCCGTCCGTCCGTCCGATAACGCTAATTTATATATTCTATTTTGGCCAATCGGTTCCTTGTCCCTTAAGTTCCCTTGGTAGTAATTTTGAAGTTTCCAGGTAAGGCCATGTGGCGCTCACAGGTCTTAAAATAGGTCACGTAGTAACTCAGGAACGGTACGGTTAGGAATTTTGAAGTTCTGCTTTCGCTAATCGATTACACATTCCCTGTGGAGTTGGTGAGAGGTTTTAAGGGAGGGAGGGATGATTACAAATTAAGTGATTTACTTCGTCACTGTGCTTATATTACTTTGTAGGCTTGTTATTCATGTAAGGTACGGATGACGACAGTGTGAAAAATGGAAATGTCAGTGTTGTACTTGTAACCCTTCTGTTTGTGACATTGCTACCAACAGCCTCGGGGTACCGTTGGTGGCACCATACGGTCGACTGTACTATTGTTGTTTGGAAAGTTACAGCAATACAACAGTACATACATGTGCCTCACATCACGAGCAGGAATCCTGTTTTTCTTGTAACTTGCTACTTCCATTTTATTTATTTTATTTCCCCTCAAACTCTGAACGCCAAGTCGGCAAAACATAGATTGTCGAAAAATATCTAGTACTCACACGAGGTAATGGTTGTACGATCCTTTCTACTGCCAGGTTCCATTTACTTTTTTCGTACATCAAACATCAGACAGCAGATACCTTGAAAACAAAATGGATACAAAGACGGATACGCATTTTCTACTTAATTGGCAATCAGAAAGATTCTATTGGGAAATCAGTCACTAGAAATTTGTGATTCCAGCTTAATTTTCGCTTTTTGTACATTGAAAGCCGAATGAATGATGATACTGGCAACTGTAGAAGCAGTAGAAGTGGCTGGCTGTATGGAGAAGTACACATATTATACCTAAATGTAGCAACAATCTCGGCCACAACATTACATGTCCTTTATTTCTAGGAAGACCTCATACTGTGTAGTCGAGTCAATTTGAGTGTACACGACGGACGCTATTTTTTTACTGGGGTTTAGTTTTCCCAGATGGAAAGGAGTATTGCTTCGACGTGATACAAAATGCAAGCCTCAGTAGAAACCGGATGTGTAGAATTGAATGATGTGCGGTAGTTATCTTAAGGAAATAAAGCTATGCTTTCCCGGAGATAGCAATATCAGCTACTATTCTGTATTCTCATACGAAACAAATATTAATACAAATTTATTTTTATATTCCCCACTAATTATTTTAACGGCGTTTACTTCGTTATTTTTTTCTGGCCTGACAATCTATACTAGATCAGACAGGAAAGATGGAAGGAAGGATTGAGAGAGGAAAATTGAATTTTCTTTGAGAGAGTTGCAAAAGTAAAAGAGAAGAATTGAAAGGAATGAAGGTAGACATACGTAGGTTATTAGATAAACTGCTTGAGTGGAAAGTGGAGTTGGAGAAAAACAGAGACAGTGCTCTAGTTTATCTCTATTTTGTAATTTGTAAATGTGCAGTGGTTACATCATTAGCAGTCATGTAAGGGCTTTTCTTATTGACTGAGAACGAAACAGGATTTACTTCTCTTGTTGATTTACGAGTGTTTATCTTGTACTTGTTTTTCTCGCACCAGATAACCAACAAGACAGCTTTTCTACTTCTGCTGTTGTAGGATACTTTCTTTCTCTATTAGGTACTTTTGTATAACGATACCGATTGCATGTATCGTATCATTTACGTCTGTGGGGCCTGCCGGCCATAAACACTTCTCCCCTTGCCAGGGCACTACAGACTTCCAAATTCAAATAATGGCAACCTAATTCAAATCTGGTACAAAAGTAACAAAATATCTTTACGATGTCGAAACGCTGATTTCGTTGATTTTTTACGTAGCAGCAACGACCTACTTTTGAGAAACTTATGCTGAGGATGAAAGCTGTGGACTTATTCGAAGTAGTTTACTGCGACTGGGGAGCGCTAAATTTGTAAAGTTGTTTCACTCATAACACCAACTCGTCAACTCCATTGGGAAAAGAGATTTCTGAAACATGGCCAGTGGACATTTTGTAAGTATATCGTTTCATTCAGAGAGGTCGACCTATGACCAGATCCTTTGGCGTCGTGTAAAAGTACAACATTCATAAGTCATTTGAAATGACTTTGAAATGTTTTACTTTTTTTAAATTTGTTATGAAGAGTTAATTCCTTGGCTCTTTGAACAAAATTTGAAAATGCACTGTGCATTGAACATCTCCGCTACCTGTTTTACTTCACAAGGATTCAGTTAACTGTCGTCTTTTCTTCCTGGGAAAAAAGTGGGGGTTCGAAGTGAAGAAGAAATGGTTGGAAAGATCGCCAATTTCAATGACGTTTGCCATAGGAAACTTTATCCTTTCTACGATAATAAAACTAAAAGTAAGAATAGCAGGTAGAGTTGGGTTGATTAGTGAATGCAGATGGTTCTGTATATTTGAATTTCTGTTGCTGTTTATTTTCAGAAAAACCGTACGTCACCATGCGCAAAGCGAATCAATCATAGTAACATGCCTGTTACTGTAGATTATGAGATTTTATTGCTCCGTTCTGCTGTTTAGGAAATTACTTTTTCAGTCGCCCGTGTTACTGTGAAAGAAACCAATATGAGTGGGAAATACATATTTATTTATTTTGATATTGTAGTTTTATTTGCTTTTCCCTTAATGAATGTGCCAGACATTCTCATTTTCTTGTCGAAACAGGTTTATTAGAAAAGAAAAATATGAAACATAAGCTGCTTGGGCAGTTCTTGGCAAAGAAAAACTTTCATATTCCAGCATTCGATATCAACAATCATTAACGTCGAATTTTCGATGTCAAGATTGTAAATACTATGGGGAGCAACATTGACATGTCCATCGAACTATCATTATAATAAATCAAATTAAAGGTTGAATGGAAATGTACATTACGACCTTTTACTCATACCACTAAGCAGCTTATCTGCAGCAAGATATTTTTTGCGAAAAATTGATGAATATGGAGAACTGACAGTGAGAGAACGAGAAACTTCCAAAAACATCGAAAATAAAAAATGGTAGCAGTTTTTCTGTCAAATACGACCACTTCACGCATCAATCTACAATTCTAATTCTAATAAAAAAATCCCTCAAACTATAATTATTAAAGTAGCGAAGCCACTTATTAACTTTACGTTGTCTGTCTGTCCGTGCGATAAATCCAAAACGGTTTCGAATTCTGTTTTGGCCAATCGGTTCCTCATTCTTTAAGCTCTTTTGGTAGTGATTTTGGAGTTTGCAGGTGAAGCCGTGTGGCACCCACAGGGTCTTTAAAATGCCACTCAGTTCCAGGAACCACTTAGGAATTTTGAAGGTCTGCTTTCACTAATCGATTACACATTCCCGGTGGAGTTGGTGAGAGGTTTGGAGGGATGTTTATAATAAGGTTTAGAGGGTTTGTTGAACAAAAATCAAGTAATTACTTTGTCACTTTGCTACGATTACTTTGTAGGCTTATTAATAGGCTACCCCATGGGTTTTAATCTTATTTATTTCATTGTTCTACGTCGTGTAACAATGCTGATTGAGAAAATCCATTCTAGCTTTACGTGTAGATATATAAAGGGAAAATGATGTGACATCTCGGTAATGACCCTCCTCTTGATCGACTGTTTTTAAAATCTGGATTGAAAACGCTGCACTGCCATCAATCCATAATTGAGTTTAACCTCGACCAAAGCACAAATGTAGTGTATGATAGTTCGTGGCAGGGGCAATATCACGCACATTTTAAAATATCATGTTACGCCTTACTCATAATGCGAAGCCATAATAATGTAGTCTTACACTCAATTCGTATAATCTTCCGTGGATTTCTCCCTCCTTTTTAAGGTTGAAACTTCTATTTAGCATTCATGAAGGTAACATCATGTTTTCAAAGGCGTTTTCCCAGCAACTCAGTTATTTTGCATCTTTACAACCACCACCGCCTTCAAAATGTTTTCTGTTGTTTGCCTCATCGTCTGCTTCATCATCTTAGAAGCAAGATTTTATGTAGATGTATTCACGTTCTCTCTCCATTTTCATTTTAATATAATATTTAATATCCAGTAAAGAGAACAGAAAGCCCAGGAGTCGTAAAGAGTTCATCTTTCTTCTTTTACTTCGTCGTCTTCCCATGCTTATGCTTCTATTTCCCATGGAAAATTACCTTTCTGCAAAAAGGCTTCTCTGGTTTACCATCTTTCGCTCTCAGTCTCTCTCTCTCTCTCTCTCTCTTACTCACTCTCACTCACTGTAACCATTTCTACCCTTGTACACCAGTACTAAAACTACTGCCCTATAATATAGCGGGGTTAGATAGAAATGACTACTACTGGATAGTAGATATAAAAGCAAAGGCCAGCGCAATCAGGGAATAAAAAGTTTTCGTCTAAAGAAGTGAGGGAGAGAAATCCCCAACTAACCTAAATGGTATGGCATAACGCGTAATCATGTTGCTGGTAGTTCCGAGAAGTAGATGTAGTGGTAGTAGTAACAATAATATATTTAACACGGTAATATTATTAGATATTATTATATTGTCATCGTGGTCGTCGTGTGCGCACATAGACACACATAAAAAACTTTTTTAGCCAGTTTTGTTGTATGTAGGGCGTAATTAGTGCTCCCATTGGAGAAAAGAACCAAGAAAGAGAATTTCAGCGAGACTGTTGTTGTCCTTCTTCTTCTTCCTTTTGTTGCCAGTATCACTGTGGATGCTCCATCGTTGTTTGTAATTTAAGTCGGTTTTGTTACCAGCGGCGGAACACGGGGGCGAATCGAGAAGAAAAAAAACGGCCAAATGACATTACACAGAGTAACATGAAGAAAATGCAGCGACAGGGGCAGACCCCACCAAAAGAAGTTACAAAACAACAGGAACAATAAGGCAGTAATAAATTTTTACACGCAGAATAGGGTCGAAAACTGAAAATCTGGTCGCTGCTCTCAATACAGTTGCTATTTCCCTGATCTCATTTGCTTTTCCTCTCCTTTACCAACACAGCGTCTCTACTCCCTCCTTTGAAGAAAGTAACTCATTCGTGAAAATGTATTTTCACCGTCATTATTATCATTGTCTTCATCGTAATCATCATGATGATCCATGAAACAAAGTATAGAAAGGACATCTTTGCGCCACTATCGTAGTCGTCAGGCACAAAAAGACATCATACCTACACACATATATGGGCTGTTGTTGTATCGTAATAGTGCAAGGAAAGGAAAGGGATGATGATGATGGCACTCCGACACAAGACTTACTCATCCATTCATAATCAAATGTTTACACATCACATGACACATGACATAAGTAGTGTGGTATGAAGCGTCTACGCAAACATCATCATAATCATATTACTGGAGAAAAATGCAACGTAGCCAAAAAGTAGGAACGACACACGTAGTTTTTGCGGGTTGTTACCTTCACAAAATATTGTTTCGTGTTGTGTCACAACACCTTTAAAAACTTTTTTTGGATTGCTTGCTGCATTCTGTGTTTCCCTTTGTCTGTGGCACAGCGCTAGAAATTTTTCATCTCCTTTCCATCTCATTTATCTTGTTGTTTTGTTTTCTAAACAAAGTGTGCAGTTCGGAAGAGAGCACCTTATGAGGGATGATGGTGCTATGTAGCATAAATATGAACCATTGGCATTTTATGGAATGTGGTCACCAGCATGCGAACTGGTGGGTTTTTTTAGGTGAAATGGTATCGTTACATACAACCCATATCGTTGTTCTACGAAATTCGAGTGGAAAGTTGTTGATACAGCCAACTTGTCATTATACGATAAGAGGAAATATTTTCGTTAATGTTTACAAGGGTGCAAGGTATATAAACAGGGTAAGTAGATAACTCCATGTTGTTGCTTAAATCCGCTGATGTGACAAGATGTCCTACAGACTTGATCAAACATGCTGGTTCGTATCGACATGAAATGCGAAGAATTTCGAGCTATCGCATACCAAAAGTGAGCGTTCGTTTTGATATAACATTTCGTGAGAGGTAGTGACAAGAATACTCTTTTATGTCATAATGTGACCCGGGTGTCTGTCTAGCTAATGGTTGCGGACCCCGGATTTAAATTAGCCCATAGATTTTGCTTCCACTGGATGTACCCGGGATCAGCGAAATTAAGATAAACTGCGGCACAATCAACTACTCGGAAAAAGTGTGAAATCCCGACTGTACAAAGAATGATACGACTAATGTCGAGGTCAAGTAAACGTTTTGTCTATATGAAACCCTGATGTAGATTTAGAGTACCATTGTTTAAATATTGTCTGGAGTCTGGGCGTCCTGGTCGAACAAGACCTTTTTCAAGGATCACTGTTGTTTCTACCATGTTGGACCGTGTTGCACAAAAGCACGTATTGTTGTTAGTAGTGTTAGTCGACGTGTACAGAATCCCTAAATCGTAATAATTACGTAGGTGGCTTGCAGTGTGTTTAAGATTTGACAATAGTTAATTTCATTCAGATATACCTTAATTCCAAGAATGATTGAAGAAAAGTTAATGCGATGTAAAATACATCAGCGTTGTTGGGTATGCATGTGCTATAATATTCGATGTAGTCAGGTACCCGGGACGTTGCTATATCTTTTGTATAACCACCAACCGCGTACCATCACTTTCCTTTATGTTATGCCAGTGCCATCATCACCATCTTGCTCATCAAGATCAAGACCGTATTACTTTCCTCCTGCTTTCCACTTTCTCTCGTGTCCCGCTTTTCCACTTACTAATAGGTATTTTCTGGGTTAAGCATGGCAAAAAGCGTTTCACGGAAGAGAGTATGACTACAACCGCACTGAAAATTCCTCCGTTCTACTTAACTTTCTTTCTCCTTTCATGACAGTGAAAGGAACTGAGGTGCAGAACAGGACAACACAACCATATAATTATCCTCATCAGTATCGTCGCCGCTTCTACTACACTTTCACCACAAATGCTGTGGGTAAGCGTATACTGGTGTTTTCCCCGACCCATCCAAAGTATTTATAACTACTCGGCATCTTCTTTCTTGACTCCGCGATGCTGAGCGTGTTGTTGGGCTAATGAACCCATACAATTTTGGCAAGTTTGGCATTCATTCCAGATAAGTCTCCATCTCGTCTACTAGGTTATGTTCGTCGTTGTGTTGGCTACCGCCACCACTAATACCATAAGCTACAGAAAGTCTCTAGGTGATAGCGGTCTAGTTTTTACGGACAATAATCATCAAAACTTCCTCCGCTCTTGTGCCTGCTTGTTTTTCTCTTGAAATGTCAGAAATTACACGCATCTTAATGCGAGCCCAAGTTTCAGGCTCACCGATACCCACATCAATGAAACACTTTATCGCAAAACTTATAAACTTTTCTCTCGCCGAAAAGGTACCTGTAAAGTGTACTTGAAGTTGTGCAGTACCTTTTGCACTTGTTAATAATGGGTTTACAGGAATATTTGTACTATTTGTTGAGTGTGTGCTCGCGTCTTACTCCCACTCAAAGGGGTACCATAATTCCGATATGCGATTCTGGCACACTTGATTCCAGAATAGCATAGCGAGGATAGCAAGCCTGTATCATCATTTTGCATAAAAATGTAATGGAAAAATTGAATTTTTTCCCTACAACAAGAATTTACCATATAGGAAACAAATTGACTGGATGTTTTCGAATGTCAGCACTTTCTGTTTCACTTCCTGCTCCATTCCTCCCTTTTCTGCTTGATAAGGTCACGTTATATGACGCTCGGCAAAAAGGGTAGATATCTTCTGATGAAATAAGACTTGGAGGGAAAGAATAATAGAAGGATGCTTGATAGTTTGACAGTAAAAAATAAGAAGCTGTAGAAAGGGGAGAGCGAAAGCACTCAAAGAAGTGATAACGCCTTTGACATTTTCATCGTCATCACAACCATCACCATCACACAGTTTTCTTCAATAATCACTTACTCTGCCAAACGCCCAACTATATCGTTAGTCTGCTGGCCTTTTTCACATTTTTACCTGCAGGTAAAAGTATCACATGCGTATTTGCCTATACAAGTTTTGATATCGTCCTTCAAAATCGTGTCGTTTGTTGCTGTCGCTTTGCTTTCCACTTTTTGGGAAGCAAGCCGGAAGCTTATTTTTCCCAGGCACACAATCAATTTTCTTTGAAAAACGATATACATACATATATGTATTGTAAGAACAGAGTGTATTGCTATAGAGTTGCAAAGAAATGGCGTACATATATGGTACTGAGAAAAACATCCATTTTTGCCGATAATGAGGAGCCGTTTTATTGCTTATTTCCGTTTGCCTACGTTGATATTTTTCTTGGCAGTGGCAATGGCAGTACACAACGTGACTGTGACAACTTATTAAATTATTTCTTTGCTTGCTGACATAACCAACTAGACAAGTAACAACTGATTGTGAGTGGATATTTGTTTGTGAGCTTTTTGAAAGATGGAAAATTCCATCCAATTTTCAAAAGTTTCATACAAAAGCTCAAGTAAGTATATTCATACATCACATCGATATTTTTCGTTTCGAAACAATTTGACGCAGCCGTCGAAAAACTTGCTGTCGTATTTTCTCGTCTATAATTAATCTAACAGGCTGGTATAAAATACATATATGGATTCTTGAAATACCAGACTAGGAGCTGGGATTCCCTTGGATTCCATGGTAGGCATGTTATGAAAATCAGCTTGATAAATGAAGAAACTCGCATCTGTTGAAACATTTTATATGTGCCTAGGTCAGGCAGAGACGAATGTATAAAAATATTTTGCTAATCTGTGTACAACATATATAAAAGCTCGCCGTAGCAGTCATGGTGACTCGACTCAAGTAGCTATATAAAAATAAAGCACCTGTTCGTCAAATAAACGAACATTGTATAACTTTAATCCTTTTGTAGAAGCTTACCTAACTAAATATAATTGGGAGGTGTTTGGAAATTGAAATCTAGTAGAGAGGCTGATACTGTGTTGGAAATACACAATGAACTAATATAGTGTTCAGAACGACGAGGTCGCTCTTTCGCAGTTGCTTCATTCGCCAACTGGGCTCCAATGGAAAGAATTCAATCAGATTATTTCTTTGCATTGTCAGTCTATATGGTATAGAGTGAGTTGTTTGCTTCAAACTCAAGAGTGTATTAATTTATCATAAAGACTGTGTTTGTACAGTCAGTGTCTGGTATGGAGGAAGTTACTCCAATCAAAAATCTCCACCAAATATATTTATACTCTGTCAGACACGGACAATTTCACTTGATTAATACTTTTTGTTGTTTCGAGGTGAAATTACAAGGTTTGAGGTTTACGTTTGATTTTGCCAAAGTACTTTGAAAATGTTGTTTGGCATAAATAAAGTGCCATGGTTCTGTCTGACAAACTGTGACTTTATTTTTTGGCAATTTTAAATAATATGTATTCAGCGTTTCTTGCGTGCCAGATACTAAAGAGAAAAAGTTATACTAGACTAGATCACACCGCGTATTCAGAAACTTACTGAAGTCATTTTAACGTGAAGTTTAGACGAAATTGTTGATTTATCTTCTGGTTGTGAAATTCAATACTTGATTTTTCTACAAGGTTGCCTTATATGTAAGGCTAATAACCGACAGTGTAATATGGGTTTAAGTTAAAAAACGTATTACATAAAACACTAACAAGTTTCTCAGGGTTTAATTATAATTGTCAAATTACCGTTGCAAAAACGAACCAACTAAAATACATGGCATTCATCACAGCTGAATAGCAACAACTCAATGATGATGATAGCCTTGGAAAGATATCCATCTCTATTTTTACAACCAGTGCAACCCAACATGTTCTTTATTATTGGTATTTATCTTTGTCGTCAGCAGTATTGCACCTAAGCAAGTAATGTCTTCAACAAAAAGAGATTATAGAACACGACTTTTATCGGCGAATAAAGTGGAACGAAACGTTTATTATTTAAGATGGGATATTTCCCGCAAGCAGACCGCACACATTAAAAGCTTCTAAAAATAATTTCGCAGCGGCGAAACTCCTCTCTGCTTTTTTTCCTCAAGTTTTGCATCATGTATGCACTGATAGTCCTAACAATTCCCATTATTCTCCAGATAATAAGAGGTGTCTCATAAATTAACATACTGGTTTTGTTATAAAAATGCTTATGCTAAGGATCCGAAAATGGAAAAATGGTTTTTATTTTTGAATTCCTCACACTTTAAAGTACCAAATGTCGCTTTCTTCAACAATTTTCATTACTAAATAAAGTTGCTACGTACGTTAGAAAACGTCCTGCAAAAAACCCGCAAAGTTCCCGATTGTACACACCGAAGCAGTGCAAATACCGGCACATGTACACTTTATAGAGTGATATTAAGGAATATTTAAAGCGTTCACGATGGGCTCCAAAAACTAAAATTCTAAGTATGACTTTTTGCTAAAACGCTTAGAACAGTAGGTTTTCAGTCATTTGTACCAAGCTTTTGCTAGTCTTTAACATGCAGTTGGTGGACTCTTAAATCCATTATGTCCGCTTTAATATGACACACTGCACATTGGCTGATTTTTCTTTTACTTACCGCAATCGTGCGTGCCTAATGTGTACCCTTGCCTTTTTAACACATTTTGGGCTTGCACTGTTTGGAGCTATCCCGAAAATTTCTGATCTGCTGTTAAATATGTAGCTAGATAACTGCTTATCAACTCACCATATGCAATTTCACGGTACTGAACTTTGATTTTAACCCAAAAATTTTATGTGGAAAATTTCCCTTTTTAAAAGCACGTTTTCAAACGTTTGTAAAAAATATTAAGCCACGATTTTTTTTTCCAAAACAAAATTTGGTACTTTAAAGTGTAAGGAATTCAAAAATACAAACCGTACCTATTTCCATATTCGAATCTCTGTCATGACCATTTTCATGTCAAAACCAGTATGTTAATTTATGAGCCACCTCTTAGGTTGTCGATAGCGTAGGAAAAATATATATGCCGCCGTCGTTGTATATACATATTTCTTGTTTGCTTGTCTATGTCGCCCTTTTCTTCTTTGCACTCCGCACTCACTTAAAGATTTTGTTTGATGTTTGGTGAGCGCAATAAATCTCGAAAGAAAATCACATCAATCAACAAGAACTACAATCAATCAGACAGCGCAGAGGCTAATTAAAGTCAAGAAACTCGAGAGTAAGATGAGATGATGAGGATTGTAATGAAAAGTGAGCGCGATGGTGTGATACCACCAATATTCGGCATTTTACACTCGATGTCACTTAAACTCTCTACTCCTCTCATTTATTAACCCGTCTTCCGCAAAGTAAACAAGCAAAGTAGTCGAATTCCAACACGGAAACGCCAAAAACGTTTGTCGTTCTGACTATATAATATTGTCAAAGTTCGTTACTCTGCTTGACTTGTTTTTGAATTCCATATTTGACTGTTTTCAAAAAGTTCAGTTCCCACGGCAACATTTATTATCCTGGTTTACCATCATCATACTATTATCATCGTCATCTTGAAATCCAAGGAGCTGCGTTGCGTTGAGTGTGTGTGCACTTCAATCTATGCTATTACACACAAAACACAGTGAGATAAAGAGAGGACTTCCTACAATTTACACAAATATACCGACAAAGGTGTGTAGGCATATTTACGAAAACTGACTTGTAGTACACTGATTTTGGTCGCTCTTGCTCTTTCCTCTTCTGGCTGCACAGCAAAAAGCGAAACTCTTCTTTGATCTCTATCGTCTTCTTTCATCATCTCAGAACTAGCATTCTCATTGCCGAACTAGACGGTTGTTAAGAGCTGCTTTCTTGTAACTTACTTCCGCTCTTTGCTCTGTAGTATTCAAAGCCTCTCCATTACCCCCGTGTGATCACACGGACGTAACATCAACCTAAATCAAACTACAAACGTATGCTACTACGTATGTATGTGTATATTCTATTATAGAGAGTTTCGTTGGCAAAAAAGTAGATCATGATAGCTCAAATACAATTATTATTTGGAGTGGTATTCGTTTCTGAGACCCGATATATTTTTATTTGATTTCCATGAAAATACTGCCTCATGCATTTTAAGTTTTCTCTCGTATGTATACGACATAGTACTTGTATTGGTGTATATATTTTTTTCGGAGGCTACTCACTCCCATTTGGCAAAGAGCAACTGCTTCTGACAAAGCGCTGTCGGTTGTTGCAATTGCTGCTTTACTCTGTGAGTATTCTCTCCGTAAAATTTTTTAGTTGGGTGCTTTTCAACATAAACTACAAATGTAGATCCGACAAGCACATTATTTGACACAAATTATTTCTGCTTGGCTTGGCAGAAATGCCGCCAGCTAGGTTACATTGCAATACATATGTTTTTTGGAACCACAAAAACAGAGAATTGTAGATATATGTAGTATAATTGACGCCGATTCCACTCAAATGCCTGTGAATTAGGTTGTAGGTATGTATTAGGAGAAACGGTAACGGTAATGATATGTAATCTCTTTTATTAGTTAGCGTGTATATGTAATTTACTAACTACCAGGAGCAATCAAACACTTGCTTCATTTCATCCACTACGGCTGCGGATCGAATACGGAACTGGGTGGTGTAGGGGACAAATCCTCCTAGGATCATGCTCTTTAACGCAACGGAGTAAAGGAGTCGAATATATGACAAGAAATATTTTCCACTCCATGGTTATAGTAGTCCCCCTGTTTCACAGTCTATGATTAAGCATTTTACAAAAGTCACTGCGATGTATCCGCACTGATATCAAGATGGATTGAGGAATGTGTCAAAGAAAAATGAGAGCTCCTACTGCACCGCTGGCTTGGTAGCAGTAATGTTGCTTGCCATTTTGGGACCTCGTTCGTTCCGTGTGCACACACAATCGCCAAAACTTAAATCGCTATGACCATAGTTCGCCAAGACCAAAATTTTCAAGGAGAAAATCACCAAGAAGAAAAATCTCAAGTAGGACAGAATCGCCAAAACGTTTTTTAAAAAATTTTGTGTCCTTCGTTTTCTCGTTTTTTATTCGTTTTTTTTAAATAATAGACGTACGAAAATCATAGGCCAAAATCTTGACTTTCCTATGCGATTTATTCAGATTTATACCTATAACCTCTATGATACCAAAGTGTCATTTGCAGTGTTGTTGTGTACACGAAGCTTAGGGGCTTGGTTTCCAGGTTGCAAGGGGGAAGACTACCATTTGACCTGTTACTGTTATTTGAAATCGCGGGTTCTCCGTTACAAACGTAGCAACGGAATAGTATGTAGTTTACAAGTGTTTGTTTGCAAAATAAAAACATTTGTCCATAATGAATGCCGAGCATCTTCGTATACACAAAAACACTGCAAATGACACTTTGGTATCATAGAGGTTGTACTTCAAAATCAGACTTTATGTAGTCAAGACCAAATCCTCCAGGTAACCTTAGGGTTATCGCCGACACTTATCTTGATAAGAGTAATGATATCGTTAGTGATACGTTTAATCATTCCTTAGTTAAGAATCTAGTTAGTTTCTAACGTAAGGTTTAACTTCTATGGAGATCAATTTTGCTCCATACATTTTAAATGGGAGCTCAGGAGGAGGAGAAAAAAAATGTTTTTGACTATTCTGTCCTACTTGGGATTTTTCTTCTTGTCGATTTAAGTTTTGGCAATTCTGTCAGTGAACCCGTTCGTTCACGCCACCTTTGAATTTCACACTTGTGTGCCCAGCTCCACAAAAGCTGAACACGGCACTGCTTTCGCAGACAGTTTTATTTGAGGAGCATATTATTATTATGCAGCCAGAAATTCTGAAATTACTGTGCTAGTCACAGAAATACACTCTCGTACCCAAGTGGTATCACATCAACTCATCATGAGTCATAAAAACGAAAATTATTCATTCAAATGCCTTTTTCTCCACTTTTATGCATCTTTGTGTTTACTTAGGAAACACATGCACGCTCATGTTACTACCCCATGTTTCTGATCGTATCACTTGGTAAACAAAACTTTTTTGTGCCTTTTTGTTTATACGCCTGTTGATGTACTAAATA
>JAHZNB010007726.1:0-12337 GCA_027744295.1 Callyntrura guangdongensis | reverse complement strand
CAACGATTATGTTGGAAGTGTCATTTTTTGAGAACAATATAGGCGTGAAATTAGTGCAAAAACTACTTGTACTGCATAATTTCTGCAAACGGGTCATATTTTTAATTGTCTAGCAACACTGAAAAGCTGCTCTACTTGATGTTTCAATGTTACGTCGCACTACAATTACAACATGTAAACATCAACAGTTCTATATCTCTCTATTGACGATCAATAAAATCGGTTGTAAAATCCACAAATTTCATTTTGGCAGCAAAACAAATACATCGTTGGAATCAGCATAAAAAACTAGTCCAGACGTGTATTTTCATTTCTGTCTTCTTGAAATTCACTTCGGGTAGTTCCCGTGTAAGACGGCACAATTCTGCACTTTTACAATTGGACGTATAGTACATATTACACCATACTATACCTGATGTTGTTGAGTTTATAATATTCAGCAACCATTTTTGTTCAATGAGTTTATAATATTCAGCAACCATTTTTGTTCAATGCGTTTATAATAAGTAACATCAGTGTATGTTGTAGTATTCAATCAAACAAACAAGTAAGTATTTACAATAGTTAATTTTTCTCTTCTCCGTCTGTGTGGAATGAGTGCATTATACTTCATAGGTAAATACTATGATGCATAGTATTAGTAGTAGTAGTAGTAAGCATCATAATCTCGTGTGAGTTGATAATGGAATTTAAACGAACACGCACACACGGTCAACGAAACGGTACAGTGCGGTACATTCGTAAACACTATTATCGTTTCACTCTAGTACAGTCATACAGTGTTCACTCACCATTCACTATTGCAATTTGCAATATACAATACAACAATATATATTGTACTCGTTTTTGGCTTTGGCATGGCTTCATTCTACTCTACACATACATATCTGTATATTTTTGGTCTATATATTATATATATATTGCCGTATTACTAATATGCTACTTCATAGATATTGTTGAATATTGATATATTTATACAGCAAGACTGGTGGTGTAGAAAAAAAATGTTATAATTCGTTCACTTCAATTCTCTTTAGCTGAGGATACCTTCCTTTATCCCAAAAGAGAGCCTATAGAGAGGTAATATTGCGATATATTGTAATTGTAAATTACCTAGCAGTAAAACAAGAAGAAAAACGTCACTGAAGAAAAGGCAAAAGGAAGATTGTTTGAGTTAACAACTAAGGTGTATCCCTCCTTCCTCCTGGTCATCCTACCTCGTATGATATAGTATTTTTAAACAAAATTTGTAATAAAACAGACTTCGTAATAATTTTATTCAAGTAGCAGTGAATTCGAGACAAGCACGACCAACCAGAAATTCCCTGTGCGATATATTTAATTCGATCAATTAACTACATAATTTATTTTTGTTACTTTCTTGTCCTTGGAATCAATTGAAGTTACGGAAAACAGTTTAACGAGAGTGCGCGAAGGACGAATAGTTTTGTAGCTGCGTGGTTTACCAAGCCATGTCCAATATCGAAAATCTGAAGACATTTGGTGAGAATATTTAACTACAAATACACTTAATAATTTTAAAAAATCTTTTAAAAACAAAAATATATAACAGTTTCAAGAGAAAACAAACTTAATGTGGTTGGTTAATGTGAAATGTACGCGAATTTTATAAGTAACTATTCTGACAATAATAGCAGGCAGCAATCGAAATACAATTTTTTACGTACAAGTTGAACTTACAACATTAAACATCTGTTAAAAAATGGAAACTGTGTAAAGCATATATTTTTATAATAGTCTTTATGGCATGAGACTATTATGACACGTAAACAAAGCAATAATTAAATAGCAAGGTATTGGCATTAAACAACGGGTATTTAAATGTATTGTTCGATCTAGCTTAGCTAGGATTAAAGCAAGCAGTTAATTAGTCTCCATTTTTTGTCATTTTTAACGTTTAACTTCCAACTTCTATAGATTTTAACAGTCAGCTGAGTCTGCGGATATTAATGTGTTGTAATTAGTTGGATTGGCCCCTTTCCCATATATTGTAAAATTTCTAATGTCAGATTGTGTATACCTAAATTCATATTAGAACTGATATGTAAAGTTTTTTATTTGTATAATATAATAATTAATCTTAATCTTATTTAAACTTGCTAAATGACAGTCATCTACTTTCTACCCGTGTGTAATTTTAAACATCAATCCAGAACTTGAGGACTAAAACTGTTTAATCGGTTTGTTATAATTTGTTAGGAATTCGCCTGTAACGGAACCGTCGTAGAGCACCCAGAGTACGGAGAAGTATTGCAGCTTCAAGGGGATCAACGAGAAAACATTTGTCAGTGGCTAACTAAAACTGGGCTTGCTAAGCCACAACAATTGAAAGTGCACGGTTTTTAAATGCGAATCGAAATAAAATAAAATAAATATAATTAATAAGGAGCGAAAAACTCCAAATCATCATTTCATTAATTCACAAATCATCACATAAAATTGTAACTGTAAAACCCCAGCAGCAATTAGATTGAAAATTATTAAATTACGTATGAATATTATGAAGTTCTTGTAAGGCTTTTTTATATGTGTAAGTTTTACGTTACCTTTATGCAGTAATGAAATTTGTCAGTAAGTAAGAAGTATGAAATTTTTTCATGTAATGTAGGTACTATTCATATAATATTATTTTAACGGAATATTATTATTACTACTAGATATATGTTATTTAGCTGCGTTATGTTCTTACCTTTTCATGTAACGTCTTATAAACTAACGATGAAGGTATTTAGACAAGTAAAATTATGTGTATTTTAAATTTTTGTAGAAAAGCTAATGTGGTGTGCACTTTGAAGTGATACTGACAGGGATTGTTAAAACTTCTTTCACATGTATTTTGAATATTATGTCGTTACTTTACGTAATTTCCTACTAAATTCTGTTTAAATTTTTAACGACTTAAACATTAAAAATTGGATTCATTGTACCAAAATTAACACAACAACATGAATTTTTGTCAATTTATAATTTTGCAAGAGGGCTCAGCATTATACCTGTGTGGCGTAAAATAGTCATGCTTATGTATTCGAAAGGAACGAAACATTAAAAATCAATTTATCACACCACCACCACTGCATTTTGTAATTATGCTATGATATTCGGCATACAAACAGTATACAATGGAACAACCTGAGGATCATTTAAAATTTTCCTGTTAGTGTCTTCGTGTCTTGTACCGTAAAGCGTCTATTGGGGTTACCGCAGCATAAATTCTTCTAATTAGTTAGTCTTACAAACTGCCATAAGTGCCATACTATTTTCAAAAATGTTACTTTCACTGTCACTGGGCACCAGTGCTAGTGAAAATATCAATTTAGTAGCTCAGTGAATTTAACGTCAGCATCGTTCCTACCTAACTTATAAATAATTGGTATAATTACTACATAAAAGTCAGTCATAGATCGTTCATATCTCAAACTTTCGTCTCCCATCCCGTCGTATGCAATAATTAATATTGACCGTTATCAGAAATAAAAAAATGTGTACACATTTTTACTTGGCTACTTAGGTTCCATAAGTGTCTCTTTTGGGGCTACTGAAGACTACACAGAAAATGGAAAACGACATCCCGTTATATACTTCTCCGAATAAAAATACGAAAATCTGCTCAAATGGAATTCAATCATGCAAATAATATACTAAATGAAAATAAAAACACTTTTCCCCCACAGCTAAAAATATCCTTACATTTCCCACGTATCTTTTCAAATATGCTGAAATCGGAAAGAAACATGGCAGATTGGCTGCTAAACCTCTGTCGTCTCTCTCTCTCTCTACACCGAGTCTCTATAAACATTTGTAAGCCTTTTTTTTATCTTCCCTGTGTCGCCTATCGTTCCTTTCTCAAGGCACCCATTTTCCTCTTTTCTCCATATGGCAAGATTTTACCAAAATAACCATTATTGCGGAGGAGTTTAGCACTGTTTGTTGATGGGCACAAAATCATGGAAAAGATTGGGATATACATATACATGGGCTTCATGAAACTCTTCCAGAAGACTAGATAGAGAGAAACTTTCTCTTACGTCGAGTTTCACTCTCGTCGTCTCGTCATCAGTATGTCTCCATATTTATTACTCTCGCCCAGCGTGATTTTCCTGTTAGTTTGTTTTTGTAGGTGGTGTGGGGTTGTGAGTGGTGGGACTGGAGCTCTGGTAGTGCTCTTTCTTGTTACGATTATAATATAATATTACATAATGTGGTGATCATACCTTATGAGTGGCATTTCACAAAATAAGCCCTAAAGCTGCACAGCAGATGTATATTTTTAGAAGCCTGCGAGCTTACTCGATGGATGTCTATGTGGCATTAGTATTATAGTAAGGCCTCAAATCAAACCTTATGGTAAATCACAAAAAGAAAAACAAGTTTCATGCTTTTAAAATCATAACAGTGAGCACAGGAAAGAGAAAATAAATGGAGAAGAAGCGAAGGAGAGACAGGCAGCGGCTGCGCTTCTATTCATCGTATTGTTATCGTTGATTCATCCACCAGCCAGCCAACAACCCACACAGTATTTCTCCATCACATTTATATTCCGCACTGTTCAATTTTGTAAACTAACATATGCACAGAAACAATATCCTTCACTTGTGTTTCACAGCAGCAAGTAAGCCAAAAATCTGTATTAAATATAGTCACTCTGGCATTTAGTGGTTTATGGTTTGCGATCTGGTAGTGTCAAAAGACAATATCATCATCATGATCACCATCATCATCATCATCACGACTATCATGAGTAAGAGAATTTTTGGTTTGTGTATGCAAGACATGCAAGTGTATTTCCCTAATGGTGAAAGTTGTTTAGATATTTTCTTGTTACTTTCACCCACAATTACATACAATCTCCTGTACACATACATATGTATCACAGATATATTACAGCGTGAAATGACACCAACTTGGCAAACTTTTTTTTATGACCTGCAGCATTCATGAGGGACAAATTACGTTGTTAGCTTACGTTCCAACCAACAACGACTCGTTTTCCCCTCTCTTTTGGGAATATTGAACTGACCTTATTTAAACGATCGCTTAAAAAATTAATCACATTTCCGGATGAGTTGAGTGAAAGCTATTACTTTATGCTCCTGTACAAAAACGCCAGCGGCTATACCACTTCCGAAAAAATTCTAACGGTTTGATGATACTTACATAAAAATGAGTGGAAACTACTCGAAATGGAAAAAAGCAACAAAAAAAGCTGAAAGCAAACCGAAAGATACACAAGTACCTAATCCAATGCAAAACAGACACAAACAACATTTCTGTAAAAGCCATACATGTTTTTTTCTACTGGTGTGCGAGGATGTGGGAATAACACACACGCACACCAGGAATAATATAGCGTTACAGGTTTCTTTTCTTATAGCTCGAATCCTGCACACACTCAACTTGGTTCCAGTTAAAACCTCTATATGGAACCAAAACAGACGCAATTCGGAGATACAGCATCCCCAATTCCCGCACGGTATGGGATCATCTATAGCGGTAATATTACTATAGACTATATATATTTAACCCTGGTGGAGGAGAAACATACACACTGTTGAGTGCATGAGAATATTATTGTACGGAGGAAAGAAAGCAAACCGACGAGAGAGGTTTAGAAAGAAAGCTGTTGGAGAATTGGTCTGGCGTGCCAGTTGCAGCGATACCAGTGACTGAAATACAGTTCTTACTCGTGTAGCCCGTCGTCGTACGTAGTGCGTTGCACTAAAAGTTATCGACTTATATTATTACCATACTGTGCGGAATAGCTGAGAGTTACAGAGAAAACAATTTTAAATGGGAAGGCAAAATGACAGTTATTTGCGAGTGTGTCATTAATTGGTGAAAGGAGTTGTTTGTAAAGTGTTACATAAGTAAAAAAATATTGATGCTTTCTTTACCTTTCTCCAAGGAGTAAAATAGATTACTGGGTACGTGATTACACAATGTTTCCCCGTGCAAGTGAAAGCGTGTGTGTTTAAGGATTGAAAACAACGTTAATAGAAAGTTAGTTTAGAAAAAAAGAATCGCACAATCTGTACTTTTTTGGGGGAAATGTGCATTCAAATGATTTCTTTGTTCGTTTAAAGATAGTAGCAGCTTTTGAAAGCAACTGTCAAGAAATTGAAAGATCATTTTTGTTCTGTATATCGGTGAAAGAATGCGTATGAAAGTTTTATAAGTTGTGCCCACCTTCATTATAATTCGTGCTGCAGACTCAGTTGATTTAACTTAAAACTGCTTGTTTTCTCCATAATTGTATGCTTAACTGCAATGAAATCACTACAACAAATAATTCTTTCTATTTGACTGTTACAGTGCTCAATACACACACAAGTTTAGACAACATGCATACATATACGGTTAGCTGTGAAATTGATAATGTATACATTGTAGCGCGTTGTTAATTTTGTGAAACTGTCATGTAACAATAGAAAGGCTATAAGATGTTGATTTAATATTTAGTACTTAAATTAGTACAGTTTTATAGAAAAAGAGATGTGTACACGAAATTACTATTTCTAGATTTTCCACCCTGATATTCTAAATATTATATCCAAATGCAGTGACAAAAAATACACCCCGAGAAACAGTTGAAGGCCTACTGAAACTTAATTGGTCAGGGATTCTATTAACATATTTTTGTTTTTTTTGTTATCAAACGTAGATCCTTTCCCTAGGCTTAAAAAATTATAATGAAATATTGCGGCGGGCATGTCCTCCATTTGGGTACTTGATTGTAATTGAAATTGAAACTCAAGTGAAGCATTTAATTGGGTTGGTTCATTTTACGTGTGTAGGCTGAGCTGATCAGCCAGTTCAGTTAGTTTCATTTTCCATAAGGAACACATCTCGCGCACACACAAACACACACACACGTACTCACTAGCCGAGTTCTAAAGCCTTCAAGACCAATGCACAGCTACAGCTGGAAGGTAATATCGAGTGGTCGAAGTCTTAGGTACCATACGCCATTGTCATTCAGCATCATCATCATCGTCACTAGATAGCAATCTCATTTATTCCACTCCGACACTGACACTACTATACCCTGGCCGCCCTTTGTTTCCTGTAAGTGCATCTTGGTTGATGTAATGTAATTCCAAATTATTATTAAGGTAATCTTGCTATGTCATGTTCATCTTTTAATATATTATAATATATAATAATAATAATAGTTAGTAGTAGAGAATGTACACAGTATATATGAAACCTGAACTCGTCTCTCTGGCTTTCTCCACCTTTCCCCAGTTATGCCAACTCCTTTGGTAATAGGACAACAACAAAGGAATTGCTCCTTATTATTTTACAAAATTTAACCAAATGACAATTTTTTTTTAAAAAAAATGCAAAATCATGCTATTACATTTTTGTTACAATCTTCTCCTTATTAACAATCTTTCGGAGAAAAGACGTACATTCCAAATATATTATGTACTATATATTCTATGAGCTGTGTTCACTCACATGCAAAAATAGTCAACAGGTAGAGACGATATAAGAAAATGTACGAGAAATGCGCTGGACATTGGAATGGAAAGCAAGACAAAGGCCGAGAGTATCCCTTGTTTCTTTCGTCCCGTTGCATGTTACGGATTTCCATGTAATGTGCAGTTCATTCATGCATATTGGTAGAACATCCGATACAAGAATAAAATTTCTCAATGGTCATTTAATACACAATTAATACAAATTATGTTGTGCATTGTACATCAAAAAGAATAATTGATTATTAATTGGTAAAGCTGCAATGTAAATGCGCATATTATTATTATAATGCTACTGTCAGTCAACCTATAATAAGGCCAAGGCCCCACCTAGCCTAGGTTGGTATCTAGTTGCAAATCCTTTGTAATTTCTCAGTTTTTTAAAACAATTTACTACTACTAATACTAGACGCCCACACGGGCAATAATGATACGGCAAGGATGGGAGTAAATTACATATATTAGCTTCTTCAGCGCCGTCATCATCCTTAGAGACTTTATCCTGATGTCAAATATGACTTCCCTCTGGAGTAGTGACGATAGTGAAATGAGAAGCCAGAGTTGTCGTCAAAATATGCTTTATAGTCGAATCGTTTTCATATAGTTCCACAATTTCTTACGCCTAAACCATAACTGAGAGTGTTTCTCTGCTGAAGGTCGAATTCCAATGCCCCAACGAAACACAGGACGTGTTGCACAACTGCTGAGTAATAATAATCTACTTAGTGGAACTTGTGTTAGTGGCCTAAATACAGGGACGGTCGGCGTCACCAGCAGCGGTCTTGATATTGGTTGCAACAATAACAACATTTCCTCTGCAAACACAACAACTAACAACAACGCGGGCATTTTGCCAGCTAATGGAAGGCATTTTAGAAACCCTGTTGTTGCAGCAGCTGCGGCTGCTGCAGCGGCAGCGTCGGCATCATCATCAACACTCAGCCAGATTTCAACATCCTCCCATCATCATCATCAACCGCAACCGCCTCCGCTGATCACGGACACATTAAACGCCTGTTTGGATGTGAACGGAACATACATTTGCACTTCATACAGCCCTCGTTGTTACATTATTCAAAAGGTCAGTTAATTTATTATTTTTATTTTCATCTCCATTTTAATAAATACCGTTATAAGTTGTCTATTGTGCATTACATTTTTAATGATGGAATCCATTATTTTTAAGCTACTTTTAAAATTTTGTTCAATCCGTTTCTTCTCCACAGCTTCATGATAAGATTGAGATCTGCTATTTTTATTGCTTCTTGGATTCTGTAGATCATGCATCATAATTTAAATTCACTAGAGTATTGAATGTGCACAGCAGTTTTGGTGCTTTTGTCATTAATCAGCTTGCTGCCTCTGTATTTTATTATTTAAAATTAGGTCACTCCCAACACCATTACTGTGACACCCCATGTAATCGGGAGTGAAACTGCTACTAACACAAGTGCCACGTCCACTATTACAAACTCATCGCAAATCGGAACATCTTTGCTTCCCCTTCTCCCATCAGCATCTTCATCATCTTCAGCAGCAGCGTCTTCTACTTCTGCAACCAAGAAACCAGGACAGTTGTCAGTTGGGAATGTCGGTTTAAGTCTAAGTTCTTCTTCCGGCAGTAGCAATTTGTCCCTTTTACAACACAATGTACAACTTCCGTACGATCGGAGACCGTATCATGGAAATCATCCAGTTTCTCTTCCTAGTAAGCAGTCTGGAATCGATTATTTTCAGAACTCAATTACTAAAGTTGGTAGCAACTATAGCTTTCAAAAACCTAGCTTCACATCGGCAAGTAGCACTATAACTTCGGCAATTCCATCAGGTATGTACACCAAATTTAATTTTGTAACTTATTTTTATGTTTTGTAGCATCATAGGCATGCACGCTTTTTTGCTGTTTTAATTAAATGACAGTATGAACTTTCTCAATTCTCAGCCATCATACACGACATGGGTTACCCTAATTCATCAAACCCAATTTTGAAATTCTGTTTTGCATCCACATACGCTGATCAGGTCAGGGTGATGATGATAATTTAATATTTAATGACGTAATATAATAGACGGGAAATTATAAAATAGTACGGAATTCAATATATCAGTTCAATTTACTAATTCATCATACAGCTACAAATAAAGGTGAAAGGTGCCTATAAGCGCCTATAATGTCTGCGTTCGTGTTACAATTTATATACATTTCTACATTGAATCTGATCTGATTGAGGCAACAAGAATGTTAAAATGCTTATAATAATGTTGCTGGCTAGTAAAAACTTATAACTTGATCAGTAGACAATATGATTCATAGTCATACAAGATGAATCATAACTTTTCTTACAAGTAACAGGAAATTTCATTCAAACTAGATCGATGGGTTTAATTAAAACTGTATAAAAGCAAGGACATTCACAGAGGTCAGAGGAGTCATCAGTGGTCAAAAATTCTTACTTTACTCATTACTACCGCAAGCAGGAGAAAGCAAATCCAATGGCGTCGTCCTTTCCCTTTAACAAACAACGGTTTCCATTTACAACTTGCGTGCTTTTCTCTTTCCCCTCACGTTTGCAGCTCTGAGTCCTGAGTGCCCCTCTTTGATCCACCATCCACATCATCACGGCCACACGGCTACGTTCCAGCAGACTTATTGCCTACATACACGATTTAGCTATACATCTCTATAGCCTGATATTAATTGCAAATTGCAATGTGCATATTCTCGTGGCATTATTATATACATACCCAAGCGGGGTAATTGTACAGTCCGTCCTCTTCTATTAAAACAGTCTAAGAGTAGAAATATAACCGCAGGCAAAGTAAATATAAGTATCTTCTCTAAGCACTAATTAATATTTTACTATGAGTAAGGAAACCGCTTAGGTATTTACACAGACATTTGATACTTTTGGGGCGTATGGTTGTCATCATCATCAGTGCCACAGACACAGCCGAAAATTAGACATTGCTGTGTTGTACCGTCATCATCACTCTAGCATACATACGTATCATCATCATCATCATCTTCGCTTCACCACCACCACCATTAGAATTATATTATCTCTACTTTAATATTCCATAAAGGTAACAACAAACGTGCGTATTGCGTACTCACTGTGACTGCTTACTTGTTAGTCACTCATTTTATTCTAGCGAAAATACCAATACCGACATCCGAACGACACCAACATACAAAAACAAATAGTACTTATTACGTGTGTGGTGGTGATGATGGTGGCGATTGGCAAAAGCGAGGCACATGCATGAGTATATGAATTGAATGGGATAATGACGACGACGACGACGAGGAGGAGGAGGATGATGATGATGATGATGATACACCTCTAAACAACCACTTCTCTGCTGCTGCTACTCTCTCTCTCTCTCTCCTCTAATATCATATCCTACTACCACTACCACCACCTATAAACCTCTCAACTCTCTCGCTCACATATTACAACTATCAACTATTTCTCGTACCTGTGTGCAAGTGCAACTCACAAATCAAAACTCTGCTCTGTTCCTGATCTACATAATATTAATAATAATAATACATGTAATAATATGTTACAGCTTCTTTAAAAATCTGGGACAAAATGAAATAAAATTGCTGTTTCTTTTTTTTCGACAACAAATTGGTAGTTTTAAGAAGTTTTTCTCTGGTGCGCGGTGTTATAGTTTGTGAAACACTAAAAACATTTTCGTACTTTTTGTTTTTATTATGCACTCCCGTCCATCATATGTATCTATTCTGTTGTTCTCCGAAAATTGAAATTAATCTATAGGTTGTTCGTTCCTCCTTCCTTATTGCAGCATCATTTTTTCGTGCCGTTAATAAGTTATTACTACTGCCTTGTAGTTTGTTATTGTTTTAACGTTCACTTTTCTTTCTGTCAGTGAGATTTTTGCGAGTCGACCGTGTTCAGGTTCAGTTAGTATTTAACGATAAGATATTATATAGATCGATGGATAGCTGATTGCTCGGCATAATATTTCGTATTATTTAAACTTTATGTGGTTTGGTTGTATTCAGAGAAAAGAGCCCGGAAAATCAGTGTCACTGGCACTGATTGATGAATGATTGTGATTGTGTGCTTCTGCTGACTTTAATTACGTATGTAGTGAGCTCTTTACGTTGGTTGTAACCTTATTTTTTAAGTTTAATTTGGTGGCGAAGTGGTCATCCGGCCCCTGCACCAGCTGTGTTGTTGTGTAAATTGTAAGTTAGAATTGTATTGTATGTCACTTGTGGTGGTTAAGTTAGATTTTGAAATCTTGTTTAAGTGTGAAAGTTCTTCGGTTTTGTTAGTTGTCAATATGTAAAGGAAGGGTTCGTTCTTTCTCTAAAAAGTTGAAAGCAATTTTGTTCAGTGATTGTTTACAAAGTGTTCAGTTCAGTTTAGTCACGAACTAAAGTAAGTAGCAAATTGAAATTAGCTTTTTCGAGGATTTACTTAAGGATATGGATGTTTTCTAACGAAAACAACAATCATTCTATGCACGGTTGGTGAAAATTTTAAACTTTAAACGCTATATTTTTTATTTGTACAAAAATATGCGTAAAATAGTTGAGCTAGTAAAAATACTATTTATATTCACAACCTAGATAGATAATTTTTTAATAAATAAATGTGTAATAATTAATTATTAATAATTCCTCAGTTCTTATAAGTTGTAAAAGTTAACCATTTGCATTAAATTGGTGGTGGACAGAACTAAGGCACGAAGTAAGAAAAAAATCTTTAAGACCTGTCGGGTCCGCCTGGGGACCAGACTTTCATTTATTCCGGAGTAAAAGATAAATTAAATGTAGGATCTGATTGATCGGTTCTGCTTTT
>JAHZNB010007725.1:0-17840 GCA_027744295.1 Callyntrura guangdongensis | reverse complement strand
TCTAAAAACACAACAATACAACCAGGAACTGGAACAACAAACCAGACAAGTGCATGAACTTCAAGAAAGCCACACAGTCTTAGAGACAAAATGTCTCAATCTTGAAAACTCGCTTGAATATTCAAAAAATAGCATTGACGAAGCGAAACAGAGCTTGCAAAAGGCAGAAGAGGAATTTAGCAATTCACTTAACAGTCTGACCATGGATCTTGAAAAGGAAAGAGAAAGGGCAATCCAAGCGGAGGGAACTAATGCCTCACAAGCACTGATTATAGAGGTCAACACGAAGGACCTGGAGGAATTAAGAAAAGCCAATTCTGAGAATGAAGAGAAAGTTTCTCGTTTGGAATCAGCGTTAGAAGAAACAAAAGTGAGGGTAAACGATTGTGAGAAAATTTCGGAAAGCCTCACAAAAGAACTTCAGGCCAAATCTGACCTGCTCATAGAAACAAAACAACAATTGGTTGAAATGAAGTCTCTGGTTAGCAGAACTGAAGAGGAAAATGAAAACATGCAGACATTGAATTCAACTTTAAAGAAAGAAAGAGATGGTCTTTTAGATCAAATAAATGAGATCAGAAAAGAGTTGGATATGGTTATCGATACTGCCAATCTAAAAACACAACAATACAACCAGGAACTGGAACAACAAACCAGACAAGTGCATGAACTTCAAGAAAGCCACACGGTCTTAGAGACAAAATGTCTCAATTTGGAAAAGTCGCTTGAATATTCAAAAAATAGCACTGAAGTAGCCAAACAGATCTTGCAAAAGGCAGAAGAGGAATTTAGAAATTCACTAAACAGTCTGACCATGGATCTTGAAAAGGAAAGAGAAAGGGCAATCCAAGCGGAGGAAACTAATGCCTCACAAGCACTGATTATAGAGGTCAACACGAAGGACCTGGAGGCATTTAAAAAAGCCAATTCTGAGAGTGAGGAGAAAGTTTCTCGTCTGGAATCAGCGTTGGAAGAAACGCAACGGTTGTCGCAGGAAGAACTTGCCAGTCTGTCGGATACTCTTAAAAAAAAGGAGGCAGAGCTGAAGTGCTTAAAGGACGAATCCATACGACTTCTGGAAGAAAAGACTACTGCGCTATTATTAATGGAGAAGAAAGTGAAGGCAGACTTGAAAGAGAAATATAGCAAGAAGCTGGATGAAATGAAAACACAAATGGCTGTAATTACTGGTGCTGAAATAGAAAAGGTGCAGACAGAATTAGGCCAAAAAAATAAGGAACTGAAGGCTTTGGAACAAATAGCTCTGCAAGTTGATCAACACGAGGATATGGTACGTCTTTTTTTGGTTTTATTTGTTTACGTATTCGGTGTATATCTATTTTAGATCATAGATACTATAAATATTTATATGTTGCATATTTTATCAATTTTTCCAGGTATCTGGTTTGAAACGAGAACGCGGGCTGCTAAAATCTTCAAATATCGAACTTAACAATAAAATTTTTGAATTAAAATCTCAACTACATCAGAAGACGTTGGAATGTGATGAACTTCGCAAACACAACCAGGACCTTATTTCAAAGCTGGACATGTATACAAGGAAATACATTGCTGACGTTCCCGACTGTTCTAGTATTAGAGGACTTAGTTATGCTGGCTCTTCTGTATCTAGCATTCATTCTAACTTTGATGAAAGAAGAGCATCTTGTGCATCATTGGCTTCCATCAAATCAAATGGATCCACTTCCTCCAAAAAATATGTTCCTCCAGGAGCAGGATCTATGTTCACATGTGAAGATGAGGATGACGGATTTCAATTCAGTGCAAACCATCTTGCGGAGCTCCATCGATCGTCTAGACACTTAGAGTCGACTAAACTCGTTGATGATGATGCTCAAGAGAGAATAAACGAAATTCAAAGACGTAATACCTTATTACCCGTTCACATGCGATCATGTTACCCATCTGAGGACTTTGGAAGTGACGTAGCAGTAGACGAAAATCAATTGCGTGTAACATATCGGAATTCTAAAAAGTCGTCTGGACTTCAAAGACAGTATGGTACTTTATCACTATCAAAACTGAAGGATGAGCAATGGGTAAAAATGAATCTGATTTTTGACAATTAAAAATAGATATAGATTATTGTATATCATCGCACAAACTGATCCAATTTTCCAATGTCAACTTAAAATTCCTTTAGGATGACGATACAACTCCGGTTCCGTACCAGCAAAGGACTCCATTTTCTCCTACATCTGCTCGTTTAAACAAGACCGGTGTTACAAGACCTTCAACGTCTTTAGGATTTAGTCCGATGAAACCGAAAATGAAATCTGACTCGGTGAGTATTGATATGTGTAATCTTTATGACAATAGAAACCAAACTCCAGGTTGCTTTTCTCGAAAACGACGAGATGAATCATATAATATAGATTCCCCAATCGCCTCCATATCTCCAAAATCTACTTCTTGGTTTCCTAGCTTTTTAAGTAAATTTGGTGGCAGTAAAAATTCTGTTAGGTACGAGTCCCCGCGGAAGCGATTGGCTTTAAGTGGATTCCCTTAAAAATGAACGTATATGAATATTTTGTCTTTGATTTGATAGGCATTAACTCCAGGAAAGAAAAACAAGCCCATGTTTCGGGTTCCCCTTCCAAGAGATTAAGAAAGGTGAAGAATAACTTTTAGATTGAAATTAATGATTGTTTCAGCTCAGTGTGCTTTTATACTTAATTTAAAGATAATCATTATCTATTCAGAAAAGTTATAGTTTTTTAAGCGCCGAAAATCCTCTATTTACATATTTTACATTTACATAACAGGGCTATTTATTTGCCAAATGCCAAACTTTGTATTATACCGTTTACTCTTACTGGACGATAACCAAATATTCGTGATACATTTATTTTAATTGAAAAAAACATATTTGCCAGCTGGGCATTAGTATAATGTATTTAGGAATGTAACGTCTTCATGATATTCTTCATATTAGGTATGCATACATACTTTTCGTGCTTGTCCTATCCGCATCAGCATTAATCTTTCTTATTGATATTGGATAGGATCTATAGATGTAAGTTACGTTATTTGTTGAAGTAATTATTGTTATAGTATTATAAAGTACGTATTCTGATGCAAGGATAGAGACTGACTCGTGTAAATTTTAAGGAACTAAAGGATTGTACATAAATACGTAATTCGCTTATATTTAATCTTATGACACCACCAATGTATAAATGGAATAATAAAGCATGAAATTCATCAGATCAAAACAAACGTGTGACTTTATTAGAGATTGTCAAAAAATACGGTGACGTCTAAAACATTGAACGGTACTTGACGAATGACTGGATGTACGAATTAAGCTACTTATATCATGTATGCATTTATATAAATAAGTAAATGAATATAGAAACTTGAAAATACTTCCAAATTTTAATCGCTAATCACAAATATGCATCTCCTTTGTCTACATTACACAGCTCAACTTAATTCTTCCAGCTCATCAATCCGCCGGGATTTTGTACCCTAAAAGCATCCTTGTTCCTTATCTGTGTACATTGTATACAATATTATAGGTCATATAAAACAACTGCCTTAGATCAATAAAAAGATCGGTATTGAGTCATACCACTCAAGGAATTATGGACAAATAATTGCTATTTCCATAAGGTTAGTTCTGTGGTATTCATCCATACATCATAATATGAATACAATAAACAAACAGGTTTACTAATTTTTACTACAGAATTTAACTTTTTTAATTTCAAATACATATGTTGTGAAATATTACTTGACCTAAGAAGAAGAACAAACATGATAGCGAAATCTAGAACGACCTTATTCATGATAAGTAGACTTGTCTCACGATTCCCGGCACAATTGTTTAGTGGGCTTTGCTACCTGTGCTGTAAATCGTCGGGAAGAGTAAATTGAGGCACGAGACGGCAGTGAAAGTTTATTCAGTGGAATCGAAATAGGTAGAGAGTGAGAGAGAGAAACGTGGTTCTTAAGCCATCCTTCAGTCTTAAATTCTCGTGTACAAAATTCACATTTGAACACTTCGGAGTTGCGACGTTTAGTGATCTGCAAAATGCCAATGTACGGTTATTTAAGTTATAAAACGTACAATACGAGTTTATCTTTAAGTTCCAAAAAAATACCTCTCCAGATTTACTGGGTCCAGTTGAGGAATTTTTGCTTGCATTAGAATTTTTCTTCGGCAGCCCAGAAATGCGACGTTTAAACCCCCTCTTGCGCTTGCTTTTCTTTTTTCTAGTGGTCACTTGTACTTTTTGGTTCGTATCTTCTTCTAGAACAGATGTGTTTCCTGCACACTCAAATATGTGCCGATGAAGTTCGCTATAACTGCCAAATGTAGCGGAACATTTAGTACAAGGTGGGGGATTAAGTAATGTTGAAACATTGCGGGGTGACGGAGGTAGACGAAATCCTTCTGGAGGATCATCACTTAACTCCACGTGAGTCACCACGATTCCAGGGTGCACCTCTCCTTTGTGCATAACCATGTCCCAAAAATCATTCTCAACCTGCCCACAAATGTTACAAATAAATTTACGTGGCACTGTCCATTCTCCAGAGAACACTGAAGTGTGTTCTTTTGCACATGACTCCTCGTTTTCTTCAGAAGAAACTTTAGAATTTTTTCCAACACGAGATACTCTTTTGGGCTGAAGTTTCAAATAAGACAATAGTGACTTTCCTTTGTCCTCTTTTGGTTTGCACTTAACTCTTCGTTTATTGAGCTTAAGAAGAACTTGCGTTGCCAAATGAAGGCGATATGGAGCCTCGGGATCATCGGGAAAGTTATCCCCATGATGTAAAAGAAATCCATTTTTAATTTTCTTGGACCGTTTTACCGGCTTTAGATCTTGAGGTCGACCATCAAGATATTTTTCTAGATTCGTGCGTACATTGCGCGAAATGGAAGAATAAAACGAAGAACGGCGAAGTTGCATTGAGTCAGGAGCATCGAGTAAGCTGTCGTCTGGAGGAGCTATAATAACATGGCAAGATAAGGCCATCTATCCTCTAACACTGATATATAGTAATTTTTTGTTTTTATAGTAAAAATGAAAATATTACCTGGTACTAAAAATTCGTTTGGAGAATGTTTTTTCCCCATTTGAGAAATTTGCAAATTGTTCTTAGTTTGTAGATGGGGCTCATGTGTGGCCAACGCGGAAGATTTCCCATTCATATCACATTGTTTATCTGTATAATCTCAATGGTTAGCGTTATTACCGTTATTAGTTATAACAGGACAAGATTCGTGATTAAAATTTATAAACCAGGAATGATTTAATAAATGTTCAATTATACCAGAGTCGCTTGTGTTATCAGCCTGGTTGATATCATCACAGCGAGGAAGTAGTACAAACCCACGCTGGTCGTTTGCCTTTTTTACTGGGAGGACTAGTTTAACATAATCTTGCTTCACATTTAAGGTTGGTAATTCTACCACGGTATCTTTCACGGACGAGGTTGAGATCGGTTGAACACAAGATTCTAGCGTATTGCACATACTTTCTAAATTGACGTTGATCTGCTCTTCTATTACTCCACGCTGCCGGCGAGTTGTGCTGGTTATGTGATCGGTAATATCGGGAGAAAATGCACGTGTTTTGGAGAAAGTCAGCCTCTTTCTTGGAGATCGCTTGGCGTCTTTTTTCGGGTACATTTTTGATGGTCCTTTTTTCCGAGATGACACACAATTTATTGAGACTTTACGACCAGAAGGAGTTTTGAAAGTGTCATACTTTGCGGCATCATTGTCAGAGTCCTCAAACTCGTATGGATCAATTTCCTTAGTTAAATTTGTATTAGCTGTATTAGCGATTGGGGATTCCGGAAGTTGCATAGATATAGTAGAAGCTAATGGTTTGATGTGAGGTGGTTCAGTGTTGTTAATTGTCTTGCTGGGGCTTAACGTTGACAACGATTGTTTAACCCTTTTGCTCTTCGACTTTCTTCGAGAGACGTAAGGATACATGCGCTTTCTCCGTTTCTTTCTCCTCAAAGCAGTACTATCAGCACCAACTTTGGGTTTAGCTTTCACTGCATTAATTACCACAGCTTGAACTTCTCCATCTCTGAACTCGTCGTCTTTGGTCTGTTCCTTATGAGAATCGGGAATTTGAGGAAACAACACTGGCGGGGTTGGTGACAGTGTCGGAGGTGGAATCTCCTCCGATTCTGTTGTAGTTCTTCTAGCTCCTTTTCGTTGAGCAGTTTTTCTCGATTTATATGACAGTAATGGAACAGCAGAGGACTCAATCTGTGAGGATCCTTGCTCAACAATGGCTGCCGTGAGCACGGGTGCAGTAGTTGATGTACAGGAATCGAGCGTCTCACCAGTACGTATTTCATCATCGTCCTTACTAGAATCCGTTGGGTGTGGTGAGGCATAATCCGAAGTCGTGGATACTGTAGGACTGCTTACTTTTTTGTGGGTTGGAGAAAGCTCTTTTTGCTGCAAAGGTGAATTCTCACTAATCTGTTGAGTCATCAACGATTTTAAGAGTTCCTCTGTCGACGACGAATTGCTATTTTCGCACGGCGGAATGATTTTGTCATCTATAAAAAAAGTTGTCAATGTACAAGATTGGAAGCACTGTTAATGAAATGAACTGATTAGTTGGTCGTATTACGTTAGCAGCGCGTTTTTAATTATATATACCTTTTTTATCTCCATTTTGAAGAGAATCCTTGAGCTTGAAACAAACACAACTAACTCCATTTCTCCGTAACATATCAATAGCTCTAGTTACTTCTTCATTTTGAGATTGTTTAGAGTTTAAAACAACTCCTACCACAATCATTTCTGATTCATTGGGCTCACTATCGGAGTGTAGGACAGGAAGGTGATGGGCCACAAGTTTTTTATTGTCCTCGCCGTCTAAAGTTTTCTTGATCTCCTGTGATGGAGTTGCAAGTAAACCATCAACATTATTCTCTTCAAATTTCAAATTTATTTTTACAAAAAACAATTATTGTAACAACTCCTCAAAGAACAATGCTCCATTTTCATTTTTATAACAATTTGAAATTATGATTTATTTTCATGCTTTCCGATTTTGATATGAGTAAACCATTTCAATGCCTTTCAATCCTTACTGATTGATTGATAAAGGTATGATGACTATAACACATGTATTCGCCCTGATATGACGCATTAATTGTGATACCTGGTTTCATTATCTCAGTTACTATTTTTCTCCAAAGCAAAAGTAAAAAGAAACCCAAATTGGTAAATTGTTACTACATTGACAAACTCTTTTTTGTCATATGTAGTGATACAATGAAGCCTTTGGTTAGCGTTTTATTGTTGGAAGGAATAATACCTAATAGCAATGAAACATCATTTAAAGTCTACTATCAATAAACATATTATTCTAGTGTCCGACATTGATCAGATGTAATCATTATCTAAAAATAAATAACATTTTAAAGTTCAATTAAATAGGCTCGTAGTTGAAAGTCCTGACCCGTCACGTCATGTTTTACAGTTATTGTTGGTTTTAGATGACCATTATATAGTAGACTGCAATGATATGTAGCTACACCGTATTCTAACGGACGAAACTTAAATTTCTGTCACTTAACGAAAAAAAGTTCCTTATAGCATTTCTCTTATTTTACGCACCTTTTGTTCTTGTTTCGTGTAATTGCATGTCTAAAAATAAGTTACTTACGTTTGCCACCATTGTTTTGAGTCGCCTGTCGTTGATGTTGTTAAACCCACGAGTGTTATGATTTAAAGGTAGAGGTATTTTTCTCCGCAGACCTGTGGCGTTTTGTAACTCATCGTCATAATAGCAGTTTACACCATCCGTCTCGTCTTCAGAGGCTATTAAACAATAAAATATCATACATAATTATGGTCGTGAAGAAAACGAATACAAAACAACTACCGATCGGTATTTTTTATTCGAAAATGTTCGGTTTAGCTTGTATTTTGCCTCACTTACGTATGGAATTTCGCTTCCCGTCCGGCATTGAATGAGAGGTAGATCGGTAGATGTTAGTGGTGAAAGTCACAACAATTCTCTCTATTTTCAGTTTCGTTTGGTACAAGTTTCAATACGTGATTGAAATGAGTTACCCAACGGCAAATTGTGGTTACAATACAAACTCCTTTACACCCACTAACACAAGGTCTTGTCTCCCAACGCTCAGTGTTGTTTCAGTGCTTGCGCAGTAATTTGTTGAAAAAGTCTTTTTGTATAAACATCTATCTACGTATTCATATCGAGAAATTCTTGTGAAGATAAGCATCATAGTACACTACATAATCGTGCCAATGTTCACTCAGGTTTATTAAGGGCAATCACATCACCGATCGATGTACCATAATTTAAAGAAATTGTGTAAGGGTATGCGCCCTTTTAATCTCTTTCGGATCAAGTTTGATATGTCATGCTTTAACATTTTACAGCATTTTCTTAATAGCACACTGGAAGTTGAAGCTGGGACAGATAAGAAATTTTATGCTGTCTTATTGGAAGGTGTGTAAAATTCCATCGTCTTTAAAATATGTAGGTCCCTTCCTGGTAGTGGCGGTGACCACACGAGCCACACATTGATTTACCTGTAGGGAAATATAAAAGTGTACATTGTTCATAAGACGTGTAGAGATATAAAACTAAAGATTGTTCACTGTTTTACGCATTCTTGTGATAGTATATAACAGCAGGCTATAATCTACCTGTTCAGGGTGCACTCTCACAGCATTAATCGTTTTTAAATTAAACTTTCTATACAACCAAGTGATCGTACTTGGTTGTTTACACTACATTACATGATTGTACTTTGAACCTGTGTACAAAAATGCACACATACGTGCGTTCGATCGTAGAAATAATATCTGGAAAAAATAGGAAGTGTATCCTTGCAGTTGCAGGACAAGATCGTTCAACTGCTACTACAATGAGGATGACGATGATGATGGAATTGTGTGGAACGTGTTGCTACTGCATCACATCATCATTACAAGCTCAGTCATTTAAACTTTTTACTGCTACCACTGCTGGTCATAATCCTGTGAATAACCTACAAATATGGAACACATAGTCAGCACTCAGCACTACGATTTGCGGATTGCTTTTGCGTAAAGCAAATTACAGTTTAAGCTATACAGCCCATACGCATTTATCATGGTCGAAAATTCACATTAAAGCAAAGCACCATTGCTACTACTACAATCTTGTAAGATATTGCACAATGTTAGTGGCATGTATAGTGTAGCATGTAGTGTGATGAAGGTGGTGATGGTGAGTAAATGAACAGTTACTTTTTGTATTAAGAGATGCTGTTTCATAGGGGATTTGATACTCGTTCACTATGTTTAGAAGCGAAGAAACCCATTTCAAGAAAAAAAAACCATATCGTCTATGTGCTGTTAGAATAGTTTATAATATATCGTTTGTATCACAAAATCACAACAGCCTTGTAAATGAATGAAGTCTGGTGCTTATGAATGATGGTGAATAAAAGAATCAAGAAGTATATACTACAAAATTATCTGTTACCCACACGTCCATTGGCAATGTCTTGATATCTCTATCTGTATGTACATACAATTTACATGGCGTATCAACTATTACTATTATCGATAACTTTCAACTTGGGATATGAGCAAAGATTGCATTGAGCTATCAATCGTTGGGGCCTACAAAACGTAAGCTTATTGTATCTACAAATTTTATAAGAAAACTACATTTTGATTTAACTTAAATGAAGAATAAAGTGTACGTACGTATAGTATTTACGTGTATTTTTCCATATTTTCTAATGTTAAAATTTTTAACGAAAAAGGATTGTTAATATACCATAATGTTTATTGCAATAAGTAGTCCAAAGCTCGTATTAGCGTGTATCAGAACAAGCAGATCATGCAAATATAAAGTTAACTATAATATAATATAAAGATACATACCAATTGCAGTGGCGATTGCAACGCAACGGCCACATGAGGGTCATTAACTTGAACACAAATGTAGAAGGATTGTGCATGGATTGAGTCGTTCGGGCTGAATGGTCAGCAGTATAAAAAGATAGTGTTTGCAGTGTCCATAATGCGAATGAATCTAAGTTTGAGCGAAAAAGGAAAAAAACACGTACGCTAGGTACAGCACAATGAAAGTTGAAAAAGATGTTCTAGTTTCTTCGACGATGTGCCCTATGGGTTTCCAAATTTTGTCGAAATGGAGAAATTGACCAGACGACAGCGTTAGGATTTACTCCACTTGTTTCAAAGAATCCTCTTAATTTCTCTGTATTTTACATTCTTGAATAGGGTAGCAAGTTCTTTCTTGTTGGGAAGATAATTGGGTTAATATATCAATTCCGCTGAGATAAATACCACCACGGGCTACTCCTTGTTTGTTCGTAACCAGCCAAGGTATACCACCACGTAGACGGCTACAGTTTGATTCTTTATTATTATTATTCAACTCAGTTTCTGATGCTGGTGGTAATACTGATAATGAGGCTGGCTGGTGCTGGTGACGGCGAAAAGATGGGAGTTGCAGCGAACTAATATTTATGTATCTTCCGTGTATGTATATTATCTATCAACTCTTTTGGCGACTCTTCTTGCCTCTTGTGTCTTTACTCTGTGCAGACTAATGTGGGGGTTTGCCATAAAAAGTTGTTTGCTGTTACTCGGTATGATAGGGGAGAACTCTGACTATTCTGTACATTTGCTCGTACGCACGTATTAGCTCTCGATCGCCTGTTCTTCTTCCCTTGCTCGCCTTGTTCTGTATTTCTGTGAGTATAAAATGCAGGTTCACTTTTTTATTATTGCTCTCACACTTTGTTAGTTGGTGTGTTACTTCGTCGTGAAGAGCACTACTAGTTAGCTTTTCAGCCTGAGCCAGATACTATTATGAGGTCTCTTTCCTGTGTGAATTAAAAATTTACTCTCGCTGCCACTTTGGTTTTACTTGCATTATAATATGAATGTTTGCGTACAAAAAGCTTCAATTTTATTACCCACTTACTATTATACTACTTGTAAGTCCTCCTGTAAGTACAAGACTGGGATTGGAAATAATTTTTATTTTATTTGTATTATTCCATTTTTACTACTTTAATAGTTAAATAGAGAAATACTGCCAATTTAGTATTGTTGCATTTGTTCATTCGTTCAGGGATCACGTAAGGTTGTGCGTTAAACTATGTTCAGCTGCTGCAGTGGACGTAGTAGAGAAGGTGAGTAGGTATTTAAGTATTCCTTTTCTAAGCTACTCTACAATTCCACAAACACATTTCCCTTTGGCTTTAATAACATTCTTCACTCGCACGATAATGAATGACTATACGTAGTATACAACGTTACATTATAAAAATGCCATTTTTACCCCACTCTGTGTACGTTAGGCATGTACAATGTGTATGTGTGGAGTGTGGAGTATGGCGATTTGGACTTAACAAAACTGTTCCTCTTGTGCATGCCCTTATCACGAAGGAGTAGTATATAGGTAAGTATAACCGTGTGGTTGTCTACGGAAGTACATTTTTGTCTCTCTCCGCCTATAACAATCAAAAGTTGATGATAATGATGAGAAGAATGGTAACATACGTAAGTAAATGCATTTTATATAGGGGTGCTTAGGAAGAACGGATTCACTCGTCATATTTACGTACGATATCTTACCCTTTTCAAAATACTCGTCGTCGTATACAGCAACTTGCATGAGTCCGTGCACTGCACTGTATTGTGTGCTTTGTGCTATCAGCGAAACAATGTATCTAAAAAACATCTACGCTTCCCTACCTTTTTTCCTTTTACTTACCGACTGACCCTGCCTGGTGTTTAACAGACTTCAGTGTTATTTTGAACAGAACTGTTCTTGCGAAGCTCTCCATAATATCCATGATACATGGAAATTTGTAACAAACAATTGATGTTCTTGTCAACTTGAATACGTCTCTATTTATCTGTTGTTAACAAAATCCTAGTGACATTAAATATGACTCTATGCGTTACACGTTTGGGCTATTGAAGGATTTAAGTTTGAATGAGGTGTATCTTTTGTGAAGTCGAAAGGGTTAACGTAATTTCATGGTTAGAAAGTGGACCTCTGCCAGTAACCTTGTAAAATGAGAAATGACGAAAGTATACAGATGATTAAATAAATTAAGTATGAAATATCGACACCCACGTTTTATTTTTGAATTAGTAAAATATACTCATGATGTTAAACAGTATGTCTGAACTTTTGTACCTAACAATTTACAATTTTTACTTATCAACTCCTAGAAATACGAAACTTAAATCTACAGCGATTCTTATGTATAAGTTTTCATTCAGCGTACACTACAATTCCTTAAGTACATATTTTTACACATTATCCTGCAAAGGTACAGTCCTTTTGAAACTCGGCAATTTACATGAATTTTGAGGAATTCTTTATACAAACATGTACATGTTCCAAGAAGAAAGTTTATAAAATATATTCATTATTTTTTATACCATTTGAGCCTATGCATCCAATAAACAGCGAAGAACAAATTGACTTAACATAAACATTTTCCTTTATTTACTAATATTGCATTCATTTGTAACTAGATAATCTATAGTTGGGAATATGGTCACAGTTGAAATATGATTAAAGGATTACAAATCTATCCTGCATTCTATTGCCGAAAGACGTTGGCCCATGTGAAGATGGCCCTGATGACCTCCCATTATTTGGCGGGGGTACTGGGGGAAACGGTGGCTGCTGTGAACCACGTTTCTTCCGGAAACTCTTTTGGGAAGGTTTTCTGTGGGCATTTTGATGATGTGGCATCAGACTGTCATCAAAATGTTCTCTGCAGAGTTGGTGTAAACGCACATGTTAAAAAGTTATAAAACAGTGTCGTGTCTGAACAAACTTTTTTTCAATTTGTAAAAATTAAACTCACCTATTGTCCACAGCATTATTGTTATGAGATTGACAACATGTACATTGACCATCAGATCCATCGATGCCTGAATCAGTGCTAGATGGCAGTGAAATTTCCATAGGGTGTCTTGGTTTATTGGAAGGTCCTTTGTTGTCCCTAGAACTCCTGCCCTGTCCTCTGTAACCGTTGTTCTGTGGATTTTGTGGGGGTCCACCAGAGTTGGGTATGCCTGGCGGTTTCCTGAACTTTCCACAGTCCGGACACGTAGGCAATCCAGCTCTCACAGCGTGGGACGTCACGCGTTGCTGTACTGCTGCTACCTCGACACCATCTGTATACGTTTCACTTGTGTTATCACTGCTATCTGTTTGTGGTGGTTCTCCAGGAAGAGCCATTGGAAAAATAAGGGGCCTGGGCGGCGCATTACCGATTCCTCCTCTTGTATTTTTAGGCATTCGTAGTTCCACAGGGATTGCTGAAATGTGTGACATGGGTCGACCGGAATGGCGGCCGACATGGCGTCTTTTTCGTCTTATACATGCAACAGATACAGCAGCGATGAGACCACCCAAGAAAATTATGCACGACAAAGTCAACACAGCGATTTCTCCAGCGAGAAAGTATGAGTGTTTATGATGAGATTTCTTCGACGAATCGGTAATACTGTTTGGCTTATCTGTAGTCATATCTTCTGCACTTGAAGAAGTCGTCAAATCTGACGATAATATAAGTAGCGGGGGAGCTTTCGTGGTAGTTGTTGCCGTCGTTGTTGGTCGCCTGGATGGTCTAGTAGTTGTGGTCATTGCTCTAGTAAATACTGTTGTTGTAGAACTAAATTTTGTAACTCTTGTTGGCTCGGCTGTGGTCTGAATGACCACTGTTGGCAACTCCGTGCTAGCTATAGTTGACGAGGAGGATGTGAGAAGTCTATTTCGTGGGGGAGGTGATTGATAAGAAGGGAAAGATGACGTTGGTGGAGGTGGAGGAGGTGCGACAAGTTTTTCTACCCGTATTAACGCTTCGTTGTGTTCTGGGAAAAGTTGTAATAATTCAATAATAAGTTACATGAATATGCAAAATTAAAGCAATGTTGACAAATGAAATAAAATGTTACAATGATCTCCTACTGTGTTATATTGAGAGAAAAAAACCATTTTGTTTACCTAAGTATCGATCTGCTATCTGGCTATTTTGCCTTGTGTCAAATCCTCTGGGTTGTTGTGGATTGAATCCCCTTACAAGCATGTCATAAGTGACCCCATTTTCCAGCCCTTCTATAATGAAAATTTCGCCCGTTTTCGGCCCAATTCTAAAGTTGTTGATAATTTTTTCCCCACCAAACAAGTGAAATTCCGTAGGATACCCCTTGTACTTTTCTGTGACGTTCATTTTTGTAAGGAAGTAAGGAGGTGAGAAATTGTGCGGAATATTAAAGGTGTAAACCTCTTGATTGAACATTCTATCTCCGTAACGCTGCTCATCCTTTTCATGCCTGTCACTCATCACACGGACCAGTACCCATGCCGTAGAGCTTAAACTTGGCTTGCCCAAATCCGAAGCTACCACCGTTACATTGTACTCCTTTTGCACATCATAATCCAAATGAGTGAGAGTTGTAATAGTGCCGTTTTTGGAGTCAATATGGAATTCACGATGATTGCTTCCCAAGTGAAAGAGAACGAGCCCGTTGCCGTTCGATGCAGAATCTGAGTCATTTGCAAACACTTTTGTGACGAACGAACCTGGCGCAATTGTCTCTTTCACAGTAGTCCTATAAATGGGAATGACTTTGCCTCTCTTCACAGTCTCGGTGCTCAGGTAGTCATAAAATTTGGGTGCATTGTCATTTATCTGTAAAGTTGGGCAAATAAATGGGAGAAAAGTGAATGTCTGTCAGTCAATGTCACTTTTGACATCCTCAAGACTTGCACCAATCTAATAATTTTGGTTAGTTAAGAAGAAAAAGATAAACTTACGTCTAAAATGTTTACATCAACGTCAACAATTGAGTCCATCGGTGGATTCCCACCGTCAGACGCCACCGCAGAGAAACTATATTTGGTTCTAGTTTCTCTATCGATATCACCTTCCACGAAGATCATGCCTGATATGGGATCAATCTGAAATGGCAGATCTGTTTCGTTGGCATGCTTCAATTGAAGGGAGTAAGTCACCTCTCCATTACTACCGGTGTCTCCGTCCTTGGCGCTAACCTTCCCAATTTCCCCTCTTATGTACGTCCCTTCCAACAACTCGAATGCGTACCACGGCCTGTCAAACTTGGGGGCATGATCGTTAACATCTCTAACCACAATTCTGATTCCTGTGTGCGTTCTCAAGCCACCTCTGTCTGACGCTGAAATGTTTAGAGCATATTCTGTGTCTGGTTTTAATGGTTTTGCAACGCTAATTTCACCAGTGGCTCTGTCAATCATGAAGTGTTTTTCCTTGTTGCGACTGAATAAAAATTGTTTGTCGGTTAAATAAGTAGTTTTTTCCCCAACAGCATTCCTGTTCTCGGAAACAATTCTGTAAAATATCTTTCCATTGTCGCCTGTGTCACGATCACTGGCTAAAACACGAGCAATTCTGCTTCCAACTGCCACGGTCTCAGGAATAATGATGGGTTCGGAATGAGAAATTTCCACTGAAACAGGCTGTGATGCACTTGAACGTAACAGTTCCCTTGGGCCAGTAGACTGATCCAAGTCAGGTGGGTCCAACACAATGTTTTGCAAGAAAATTGGCCTGTCGAGTGATTTAAGAGATTATTTATTATTATTATGTTAAAGCCTCATTTTGTTTGGATAGATTTGGTTTGTTTTACGTATAAATCCTTTTAACTTACGGGTTGTCATTTGTATCTAAAACAAATAAATTGAGTTGTGCCGTATTCGTCAAGTTTCCTCTGTCAATGGCGACTAATTTCAAATTGTATTGAGGTTGTTCCTCTCTATCTAGAACCATATTTCCAACAAAAATTTTGCCACTCTTGGGATCTACCCGAAAACGGTCTGCACCTTCTCCTTTGAGCTCTACTCGGAACTCTGCGTGAGTACCTTCGTCCGGGTCAATGACTCTAATGGGATACTCCATTCTGTTAAGAAGAAAAAATATTACCAGTGTGAAACGCATGTTCATTACATTTAAGGGGTAACGTGAGATCCTGTTAATCTTGCAAGAATTGCAAGTTATGCTTACTGCACGGGAGTTCCTGGGTTCGAGTTCTCTCTGATATGCCCTTCGTAAATTTGCCGATCAAATTTAGGTGCATTGTCATTCTCATCCGTTACTTTTACATGAATTTCATATACTCCTTGACCTTGAATAATTCCTCGACTTTGTGATATGACTGTCAGCAAGTGCCTGATAATTATTAAAGTGACTGTTAGATTTTGTAATAATTTCCATTTACACATGATATGATACACCTCCGTGTAGTAATACACACTTTCACATAATATTACTCACTGGTCTTTTTCTTCTCTATCTAAAGGTTTCAAAGTGTAAATGGTACCGTCCGCACTAATTGCAAATTTATCGCGAGCTTCGTAATTGGCTAGCAAAAATTCCGTGGTTCGTGCGTCCCTTAAACTATCCACCAACAAGCTCCTTAGGTTAGCGACGACTGCACCACCAACATTTTCCATGACTTTCAATTCCAAGGGATCTCGACGGGTCTCCGAAACGCTTTCCAATGGGTCGACAACATGAATGGTAACGTTTGTAGTTAACGTGTGTCTGCTGTCTGTAACGTACGCTTCAAACTCATAAGTTGTTCTACTGTACTTGAGCAGCTCATCAACAACAGCTATAATACCCGTCCTCTGCAATTTTGGCAGCGGTCTTTCAAGAAGAAAAATATACCCATTTTTCGGATCTATATCGAAAGGTAGCTCGTCGTTAGTTGAATTAGGTTTTTGGATCTCATAAACTATCTCGCCATTTCCTCCAAGATCAGGATCCTCAGCTTGAACCTGAGATAAACATATACCATTGTAATGATGTATGACTCACCGATGAAGAAAATGCATTTTACGTGCATGTTAAACACACATAAATACGCTTATAAAGTTATTGTGAAAATGAAAAACAGTTTTTAGTAAGATTAAAGCTTTTGCTTAAGAGCTAAAGTGAGAGAGAAAGGTATTATGATGATAAGTTTTATTGTCTACATTAATAATATTATTATAGCTAGAGCTAGGCTCTTTCCTACCTGGCCGACTACTGACCCAATCTCAGAGTCAATGGTAACTTGAAACTTGTAGAGATTAGACGGGATGAATGTTGCTGTAAAAGTAAAACATTAAAAGACGAGATTTATGATAAGGAGCAGCATAGAGTTGTAAGTGAGAATAAATATAAAATACAGGTAAATCGCAGTAAATCGCTGACTGCTTTTCTACAGTAATGATAGTCTTGCAACGTCACACTTCATTACGCTTCATTGACAGAGTAATAAAGTCACTTTGTCTAAGTGATATGCATAATAGGAACTATACTAGTGGTAAATATTATGTGGCTCTTCACAATTGCATTGATGCATACACATGATGCTGCATACTGCACTGGCGAACATAATTTTTGCTTTGCCAATCAATGCAGTAGTTGTAGTACGACGAAATATCTATTTTACGAAAAGTACGTCTGTTGTATTTTAGAAAACGTGCTTTGATTACTGTGAATTGTTAAAAATATATTAAAAGTTAAAATGAATTAATCATGCTCATCTTGTTTTGTATTACATGTGTGCAAGTGTAAAAATTCCAATCTGAAATGAATTTGTGTGCGCATATTTTAGTACAATACTGCTTGAATGGGTAGTTTGAGTGCGTGTGTTTGTGTACTACAAAGTACAAGGAACTTACGATTGGCATCATTGGCATCAAGTAAGTAGACTTCAACAATAGCAAAACTTTTACTGGTGCCAAATGCAATGTTTGGCGTCTTCTCCTCTG
>JAHZNB010007724.1:0-10249 GCA_027744295.1 Callyntrura guangdongensis | reverse complement strand
GTCCCATTTTAAATCTCTGGGTGAAGACAAAACTTCGCCGTTTGCCGTTGTAAAACGTAAGTGTTCATTACTTTTTCCTGTTGGTAATTTTCTGAGGAATATTGCGTTATGCTTGATTTAAAAATTTCCTTTGTTTTTGGTAAATTTTTTAATACGTTGTCACATCACAATATATCACATCATAATCATAGTTGCCTAATATAGTAAATATAAAGCAATCAATGAAGTTAAAAAGTGTAATTTATTTTTGTACATTCCGCACCAGTTCACGTGAATATCTGATATTTAACAATAAAAGTTGTATTTAATAGTCCTAAAAGTCCAAACCCAAATATTCAATTTTTTTATAAGTGTGTATACGAATGATAGATGGTAGATCTAGGTTACCTAGGCTATGTAGGTTCAAATTTATAAGCGGTTTGTATATTAATTCTTGGTCACATTATACATTCACACACAAGAAGATAATTTTTTAATCGTTATTTAGTGTTTTCACACTATTTAATAATTGTATAAATACTTATTTCTTTCTGGTCCCGAAATACAAGGTTACGCCCTATAACTTTAAACACTTACAATTGTTCCAAGTGAATCAGATGGTGTGATGTTTTCTTCCAAAATTATATATGACACTTGTCAAATTTTTGCTTTGCTTTTTACCAATTCGTCTAAAATTATGATTTTTTTAAAATGTTGACTGTTGAATGGTGATTAAGTTTAAGTGCATTTAACCAAGTGCGTAGCCAGATTACTAATAAGGGAGATGTACAAACTTTAAATTATAACGATCCGCGCGAATAAAATTTCTGGTATAATTCTTCGAAATTTCCGTTTTGAGTACCAATTTACGAAACTCCGGGGTCAAAATTGACAATTTCCTAAGGTTAAAGTTAAAGTTCCATTTACATTTGTTAAGGATTTACTTACAACTGTTAAATTCTCGAAATTGGGAATTTTCAGCGCAGCGCTCATGTTTCCCACAACATACCCCAGAAATACCTCAGGATACTTTAAAACATGTTGGATTAAAAAATTCATCCCTTGAGGAAATTGTAGTTTTATAGTGCTGTAAAAGGGTCTTGTAGAAATCCTTCATAATCATTTATATTCACCTGTGATACCCAATGCCACAAATAAAAAATCAACAATCACCATAGAACGACTTCAAATATTTGAAGTCATTCTTTCTATGGTGATTGCTGATTTTTTATTTATGACATTGGTGATACCTACGTTTTAATTTTACATCCTAAATTTAATTTTGTGAGCTGTAATTTTTACCTTTTAAAATTATCTTTTCTAAATTTACAAATTTATAATATGTACTTTGTCTTTTGGCAACTTTTGAAGCAGTGATAATAAAATTATTCCCCCAGAAGGCGCCCCAGAAATTTTATTCAAAATTTTGAAAAATTGATAATTTTTTTCTTGTGCTGACCATTTTGGGGGCACGTTTTCCCGGTTCCCCTATCTATGCCGGTGCATTTAACATAATATTGTTTTTACTCTTTCGTTTTCTTTAGGTACCTTTTAGTATCCGGCCCTAGGGTCAAGTCTCGTATGTAGGTTTAGTGACGTCAGATCACGACACCAAGCATATTGTGAATAATTGAATTGCCTTATTGCATATTGCTCGATAAGTTGCTGTGAGGAGGAACTTTATTGGATCCAAGTACCTTTTTGGCAAGGACAGGACAACAATTAACGCACAATCGACACCCCAGCAAAATGACTCGTAAGTGCTTGTTACTTATACTTAACTTTGTTTTTGACTTTGGTAGTTGAAAATTAAGTATCAGTAAGTATATTTTATTTCAAAGTGCTTGTTGTATAAATGTACTTTTTAGGTGGTAACCAAAGAGAGTTAGCTCGCCAAAAGAATCAAAAGAAATCGGAACAACATGGTAAAAAGAAAGGATCAGACGATAAGGGTGCCAACGCTGGACTAACACTGGAGCAACGACGACAACGGTGATTATTGATAATTATAATTTATAATAATAATTTTCATTTTAATGCCCGATGCCCGACCCGTTGTAAATAGGAATGTACCATTCAGATACTGGATTCGAATGCAAATGAATTTTTTTTAAATGCCTCCAATGGTTTTACTTTCAGTGATGCTGATCGTTTACGTGAAAAACAACAAGCAAAGCAACAACCCGAAGGGGAGGCAAATAAGAAAGGCTAAAATAAAATGGATTTGAGGAAGACGGACTGCTGTTGATTTTAATGTTGGTCGATTATGCTAAAATGATGTCATTTTTGACACTAGAGAATCTTTTAAACCGCAATCTTGTAATTTTTGTAAATTGGTGTAAGCGTTTTTATATTCAACAGTCAGTCCACAGTATAGACACCGACGCGACGTACTGTGAAGTTAAACGTAAAATTTCGAAATTGAGCAGGCTAAATTCAAAAAATCGATATTCTATTATGCACTATTTCCTACTAAATATGTTACATAATTATATCAGCGCAAGGAAACACGTTTTAAAAGACAAAATTATTGTTTTTAATTACATCATGGTATGGTTATTTGAACGGATTGTTAACGTTTTCTAAAAAAAACAGTAATAATTATTGTGAACTAAACTGGAAACTGGTATAATTATTGTGCTGCCGACATACATCGACAAGAAAATATATTCTCAATGACAGTCTGCCACAAAATTTTTAAAGAATCTTATCTCTATTAATTACATTTTTATCTTTGTAAGGTTTCATCACATGTCATTTTTTATGTTGCGCATGATGCGTTTCTGATACGGGCTTCTCAATTTTACACACATATAGTATTAGGAAATTGCCAGTTATTTCATTTTTATCGTTTTAAGGTAATACATCTTATTTGTTATCATTTTGGGGGAACTTTTGTGTGTATAAATTAATTAATGTAATGGACCGTACCGTACATTATCGTTCAATGCTAAATATTAAGACATTTAAGACAAAGAGTAATAAAATTTAATTAAGCACACAATAAAAACGGCGAAGTTATCGCAACATATCAAGTAAAATTTGGACTACATTCTTTACACGTCTATCTTCATGATATACGAGATTTTCAAGATTTGTGTGAAAGTGATCAGCCATTATTGTATCCTTTACGAATAAGCGTTCTTGTGCCGCTGCCGAATCCAAGAAATTAAATAAAGTTGTGACTGCAGACAGTAATGTAGGGATGGAAGTAGAATATACGTGACGTTTGATAATAAAGAGTCCGTCTTTCCTAAGAATTTCTTTTTCTGTGAAAAATGAACCACATACAACAAAAATGGTTAACAATCATTGATTACAAAGACGCATGCTAAATTACACTTAAACAAAACTGTACTAACGTATTTTTTTGTCCGCCGAGCAATTGCACACACCACCAATAGCATACTCTGTTAACTTTTCATTTCGATTTACACTCAGCTCTGCCAAGAATATTGGTATTACGCCAATTTCTTGGAAAAAATGGTAGTTGTACGGGTCATATGCAAAGTTTGCTAGATTGGCCAGAACCTGCTGTTTGCATTCCATTTCCTTGGTCGTTTCAAACTCCTGCACCAACTGATTCAAATAACGACGTCGCTCAAAACGGTGTTCAAATGAGCCTTTCTTTACCTTCCCTGAGGTATTCTTACTCTTTTTACAGGGAATTTCTGAAGAAGAACCTGCAACCTGGTGTCGTTTTATTGGGGAACTAGTAAGCTGTGTACGATTTCTATGATTTCCTCTCATAATGAGATCGAATATTGAGTTTAAGTGAAGTATATCCCACAGCTAAATAGAAATCAACACTCAAAACCAAAAAAGTTTTATGCGCCCAATGACGTTCCAAGTAAAAGTATTTAAGTAAAATGGAACGTCAGTGTGTACCCTGTGTGGGAAACTGGGAAGGAATGAATGGCTGTGGCTGTGCTAGTGAGGAGGGTTGACGGGTGACACTTGACACTGACAAGTTTAATTTGTTGTATTAATAATGCACAGATAAGTATTTTTTACCATGTTGTGTTTGTAAACAAGTTAAAAGTTTGCTTATAAGAAGATTTAATACGTTAAGGTGAACGGTTAGTACGTCTGACAATTGTGTGTGTATTTACACTCGGTACTGTTACATGTTAGTTACAAAAGTAACAACCACATTAAAAGTGATCATGTGCTTGTTTAGCTGCAATGTTTTTGTTTTTAATGCATATTTTGCATGCTTTATTGCTTGTTGTTGATGAGCATCGCACGAAAAAGCAAGCCGAGCGGAATCAATGAGCATTTTCGGATCAGCTGTGTACTCTCAACATTATATCGTTTTTGAGCAAACTTCATCTAGAAACGCAAACGGGACAGACAGTAAAAAATGCACATGTAAGGTTAAGCTTTAATTGCAACATTTTTAATCAAATGGAGAACGCTATCAGCTATTAGTAGTTAAATCGGTGCCAAAGGAGCGTGAGATTTTGCAGTGATACGTTGTAAGTGAATAATGAATCCAGCGTCCAATTAGCTAAGAGAAGCGTGTTTTAGGAATTCTACTAATGAATTTAATTTAAGTGCTGACGTTTTTCTTGTTTAATTTCAATAATCGTAAAACAATAGCAGAGAGCAGTGTGTCGGAAATATATTGTTGTAACGGCTGAGTAGTTTGAACAACTAATGCCTAAACCAAGAAAAATAACCAGAACCTATCGGTAAAACGGGATTTTTTTTGGCTGTGAAGCAGTTTGAAAAGGAGGCGAATAATGTCTTGTAATTATGCGGAAGGACTGTCTCCGTATGAGCACAAAGGGAAGCTTGGTCTACCGGAAGTAATTAGTACAATTAGTCTATTTAGTGGATATTTGAAACGAAAATATTATACTTTTAGTCTTTAGTAGTTAGATATTTTACCGTTATCCTAAACCCTGGTCCTTTTTTATAGATTTTTGATGATCCCGTTACCGCGGATGAAAAAATTGATAAGTTAGCAGAATGGATAAAAGCAGCGAATCATGTTGTTGTACATACAGGTAATATACATTTTACAAATGGCCAGCTTTTTTATAGTTTTAAATTTAATTTAAATGATTTAGCAAGGAGATGGTGACTGATTTTTGACATAACGCATTTATCCCTTGTTCTTTTATCTATCTGATACACTCATTGACTCAGGTACCTTAAAGTACCGGTCCAACTCGATTTTGAAGCAAAAATATCTCTAGTGGATTTTATATTGTGTTCTTTGGAAAATTAACTGTTTGCAGGTTTTGTAAAATATGTTGTTAGTCAAAATATCGACGGCCTTCATTTGAGGTCCGGCCTCAAACGTTCCAATATGTCCGAACTTCATGGCAATATGTTTGTGGCCCAATGCTCTTTTTGTGACAGGTCTGGTTTTTTTATCTGTAAATCTGTGAATTCTAATATATTATTGAGGTTGTGTTGGTTTTTTGTTGGTTTTGACAACAGACAGTTTATTCAAGGAAACGCAGTGCCTACAGTGGGACAAAAAGAAATGGGTCTGAATTGTCCTTGGGTCAAGGCTGGTGGACGTGCTTGTCGTGGAAAGCTGCACGACAATATTTTAGATTGGGAGCACAATTTGCCCGATCGTGATCTCGACATGGCTGAAATGCACTCCACGTAAAACAAATATATATATCTTTTTAAAAAGTTCATTGAATTGAATGAAATGTACTTTCTACTCCAACACACTCTTACTCTTTCGTTTATTTTTTGTGCGTCATCGCTGCTATTAAATTTTGATTAATAGGATGTCGGATTTGAGCATTAGTTTAGGGACAACGCTACAAATCGTTCCTGCCGGAAATCTTCCACTTCGTGCCAAAAGAAATGGTGGCAAAGTCGCTATTGTTAATTTACAACCTACAAAACATGTTAGTTATTTAGTATTCCAAATGTTCAAAAATATCTTCTCCATTTAGCTTTGTCTCCGTATTATCACGTTTTCATCCTGTGAATTTTTAAAATGGTTTTGTATTATGTTTTTACAGAACAAAAAAGCTGATCTCGTTATACACTTGCAAGTAGACAAAGTTCTGCTAAAGTTAGTGACGATACTAGGTATCCAAGTTGCCCCGTACACGCCAGACGTCGATCCCACTAGATTAATTAAGCGCAGTTTAGAAATGGGACTAAAGCCGAAAAATATGGATTGGACCATCACAGGCAAGTTTCCTTTAACTTATACTGTATAAGTTACACAATAAGAAAGTAATGAAATTATGTGCAAGATGACTAAGATGAGATGATAAATGAAATGATGTTTAATGTCTAATCTCTTTCTTTTATAGCTTCGTCTATAACAAAGCTAAAGGCCTTACTGGAAGCAAGAAAAGGGGAATCAGACAGTAACAAGAAACCACGTAATACCAGAAAAAGACGACGACCAATAAACCAAGATGATGACTCCAGCAGTGACGAAAGTGAAATCCCTAAACCTAAGTTTACTGTTAATGATGAAGACGCCCTGCATTTACGACGACCCTCGTCGAACTCAAAAGACATTTTGGAACCATCAGTTGCCTATGGTGTTCCGTTAGACTTATCAAGTCCTACTTCGCTGGATAAAAAGGAAATTAAACATGAACCTCAAGATCAGCAGCAAGGTAGCACCAGTAGTGGTTGTGTAAGCCATAACAATACTCGCCTCAATGACATTTTGCCTTTATCTTCGTCACTGTTATCAATACCTTCGTTAGCAGCAGCTACTCATCGTTCAGTAAAGTTAGAAGACATCATAGTTAACTTGAAAAGAGAACACGAGCTGAATGAACAAAGAAATCAGGAGTGATAGTGATGGATGATGGAAATTAGCTTGACCCGGTATGTTGAATTTTTGAACTCGACACACAAATATGTTCTAAGTCATGATTGTTATTGTTATAAAATTAACCGACCTACAACTCATGAGAATGTAATTAGTAATATAATATACAACCACGTTTGTAAGATACTTTTTCAGTTATTATTGTTTGTTTAATGTTTAGATAGCGTTGTGAATTGTTATCATGTTAAAATGAAATATTGACTCTTGATTTTATGACCCTTATACTGCAAAATGTACTAGCATTTACAGTGTTCAATGTTGAGTTATTACTAACTGTTATTATTATCGTTTAAAATGTACATGTGCTGTTAAGCAGCATCCTAGCTTCATAATACAAGTTAATTGTGTTGTTTAAATCAGTTAGAAAATGTCAAATGTACAAACACTGATATTATTAGTAGCAAAAATAGTGCAGCCTGAGTTGTTCAATTGATTATACCTATTTTTCAACGATATGTATGTGTAGTTTTTTAATCAGTTACATAGAATGCAAACAGTTTTTGTGTATGCTAAAGTGTGTGTAGTGACAATGACAGATACTTACTAAAGACAAATGTGCCCGAAATCGCGTATAGAAAGTAAAAATTCAAAGCAACTAAGTCTATGTATCTTAAACGTTAAACAAATTCAGACATCACGCTTGCCTTTCTAGATGTGAACGACAACAAACAACATACCTAAGTATTGTCTTCTATGCAGATATCCAATGAATTAAAAAAATTGTTTTTCATTTAAATGTGATTGTGAGTACTTGATGGAATGTTATTTGACAGAAATCAACAGTAAAGGAATGTAGCACATCTATAATTTATTCTTTTGCAGAAACATACTACACAGAACTGAACAAAACAAAACTACCTAGTTAGTCCATTGGGGCTGGAAGGTGGTGAGCAGTACGGACATTGTTATTAGACTAGTTTAATAATTTTAAAATACAATTTTAATATTTAATTTTATTATATTTTAAATCTGGTAATAGTTGCAATGCAAATTCTTAAGCTTCTCTGAACTGATTGACTGAGTCCTGCCCAACCAGACAGAGATGAATTTTATTTCTTCATTATTAGTTTTTGCATTGCTTTCACATATTTTTCCTCGTAGGTAGGCATCTTTAGGTAATAAATATTCCATATAACATGTAGTTCTGTTGTTAAGTAAGGATGACTCGATGTTAATTAGGTTCCATTTAATTATTTACTACGCTCCCGAACGCCAAAGTCGTTAGTACCTCCCTCCTTGCTGTAAAATCCAAAAATACATTATTGTTGATGTTGAGAATAACAGTTTTGCTACTTGCAAATATCATAAAATTAAAAGCACATGCATAACACTTGATGTAAGTATACATTGATTGCTTCTATTTCGACTTCATCAATAGGGCGACGACGGTAACGTGAGGGTAATTCCCAATCCTCAATAGTTGGTAGCGATACGGTAGCATTAGGCTTTGTAGGACTAGCAGGTGCACTTGAAGGAACTGCTCTAGCAGCCGCTACTGCTGGAGATGAAGGCGCTGAGACTCGGCCGGTGGTGGAGTGACCTGCAACTTTAGGACAGGGATACATGGATATCAACGTCAGCAGAGATTACTATTGGTGTCACAGACTAATGAAAACTTTAATTTAATTACTATATATTAATACCTCCTCCGTAACGAAACTTGATCATAGGAACGTGAGGCTTTATTGACTGCAAAAAAAATAAATGGCATTGTTGAAAACTACAAGCGAATTTACACATTTAATTATGCGATGGTACGAGGACACACCTTTTCAACCTTTTCAACCTTAAAATGAAGTGCATCTATCGATAAACTTTAGTTAGTTTAGTAAATATTAGACTTAAGTAGTTGTATTACAAATTAATACCTTCACAGCCTGAAACACAGCAGCTGGTGATGGCTTCATCATGGACTTGAAAAATGTCTTAACCTTTGAGGAAATTGACTGCGACATTGAAATATAATCTTACACGTTAAACATGCTCCGTACAACGTATGCACCAATGAACCAATGTTTAAATTAAATTTAACACGCGCACCTACGAAAACCGTTAAATTTCACTTCAAAATAAATAATTGGTCAATTGGCCTTTCTTCTTACCAGAGGTAAAATCTGTCACAGACACAAGAAGCTTACACACAAGTTGAGTGTTACACCAAACAGATTTAAAAGCCCACAACAATCTCTCCACCTTACCTTCCCCAATACAGTTTTTTGAGCTTTCGTCTAACTACTACAAAAATTTTCCTTGTTCAAATCTGCAAGATTGGCAATAGTTGGTGGGGATTTTAATTATATTCCAACTCGAACGTTGTCTAACTGTTTCTGTGCCTCGCCTCTTTCAGTGTTCCATCGCTCGTTAATTTTTTCGATTGAAAGGGCACGTACGACACTGTTATTTAAAGTCCTGGGACCTTAAATAACAAAAAAAGAAACAGCAGCAAGCTCGGCAGATGTATGTGATCCTTTTACTTTATATTTACACATAATTCAAGTAGGACACGAGAAGTAATCCTTTGCAATTCCGCATGAAAAGCAAAGCAAGGATATAAGAGCCAACTAACAAAGCAGCTGTGTTGTAGTGATGTGATGTTGATGTGGGAGAAAGCAAAGCTTCAATACGCGTACACACGGTAGCAAGTGAATGTGATACACCGAAAACTGCATTTTTGCAAGATGCCTTATGTAATGTTTGCAATTATTTTTTAAACCATAAAAAATGCTACTAAACAATAAACATAAACGTATTATATATAGTTTCCTACTTAAGTCATTAGAACTATATAGCTTTAAACCACCGCCGGTATTACGGTAATGGTAGGTTGGCTGGCTGAGTACAAAGTTTGGTTACGGTTACATGGATGAGTGATGAGTGAATAATAATAGCAATTAAAAAAATGTGTAAAAAATGCTCAGAATTTTACTATCGAAAGCTGCCGCAACGGACGACATGATATTTTACACAATTTCAATCATTAAGTCTCACTTCCCCCCAATTTTCATAGTTGTTGTAGTTGTACCAAATAGACCTACTGACTCTGCATTTCCATAAATGTCCATACCGACATTTTATGGGAAAATGCCATCGAAGAAAGAATAGAAGGGCTCCCTTCCCTTTTAGTCTTTCAGGAATTTGAAACCCTTTTCACTGATAAGGCTAGTGATTAAAATGTTGGGAACAAAGGTTATTAACTACTAGTTAACTACACTTTCCCTTCGAAAATGCTGTTTACTTTGTACGGTTAATCAATATGACTGCAATGGGAACAAACTGTAGTAATTGGATACGCTGAGGTAAAAAACAGTACGGTTGACATTTATTTATTTATTAAAATTGCATTAAGTTTTGCATAATATTGATAAAATTATCTAAACGGATCTTAATAATTATTAGCTAAAGATATGTTCTAGTGAGCGATATTGTATATAATATTGC
>JAHZNB010007723.1:0-18579 GCA_027744295.1 Callyntrura guangdongensis | reverse complement strand
GCCATGCGACCCCTAGCTGCAACACCACAGTAAAAAGTGCAGTTTGCAGAAACAAATGTGGGCACCATTTCCACCTTTATGCTTTCTTGCCAACATTATTTTTAAATTTTGCCAAACAGACGGAAACTTCAACTCACACAGTCTGCTTTTCACAACCCAAGCCTGACAAGTCACTGCAGTCATCCATATATCTCATTTCACATTTCAGTCGGCAAAGAAGTAGGTTTGCCAGCCAAGAATAGCATGAATAATCGTTGAAATGAGTCATATTCAAAATAACGTGAAAATATCTAATGAATGACGAACACTGTTGATGAGATAGTGGTGTTGAGGACATGACGACATGACATATGTTTAGGAAGTAATGCGTATCTCTTGATGACAAAATTTACTCGTTACATTTGGTAAGGACACTTCAGTGTACTAGAAATCGATTCATATGCACAATGCATACGATACCCAGAAAACTTGCTGTTCCCATTAACCTCGGATACACTTTTGTACTAACGATTAGTTTGGTTAGCATAAAACGTTGGTTGCCTTTGTTTATATTTATTGTATCCATAAAACGTTCCGTCACGACGAACAATCAAAGACTGTAAAGCCGTTGCTCGTTAATCTGATAATGGACTGCTAATAAAACTCCTATTTTTAACTTTGAATCTAACTCTGAGAAACCGAGGATCTAGCAAAAAAAGCTTGTGAGTCTATAAGGATTTTCACATTTTACAGCATCGACTTTTTATTCCCTCCAGTAGTGGAACTTCGTAAAAAACCAGGAGGAGGGAAGGTAATGAAAGGAGCGTGCAGCTGCTTGGTGTTCAGCAATAAAAGGGACAATAATTTACTACTGAAGCCAACTGTGTGCCATACGTTTTTTTTTGTTTCTTGACTAAAACGTAGGCATGTAGGTAAAAATAAAAAAACTATTTATAAATTAGTATGGTCATCCATCACTCACCCTTTCTTATTTTCGAACTGACCAGCTCCTCAACGAAATAAGAAGAGTGTAAAAAAGTAGATAAAAGTGGTCTGTGAATTTGCTGTAAATCCATAAGAAAATCCTCACATGCTTAACGTTAAACCTTCCACTGTAGAAGAAAAGCTAAGCTGCCGTCAGTTTCACTGCAGTCGTCATATTATTATTATTTTATTTTATATCCTTTTCTCGTGTAATGACCACCGTCTTGTTATACTACTGTTCTATTTATAATCTTCTTTTTTTCAACGTTTAATATCAATGCTACTCCTTACTGTCAACGTTTTGTATCTTACATCAAAGGAGGAGCCACACGACTCACGACAGTTTTTGTGGGTGATTCACTCAAGACAAAAAGGATCGACACTGAACTGTGGCCCGTGTAGCGTAAATCCTCTATCCTTAATAATCTCCCATTTTCTTCGTTTCTTTCAAAACTCAGGAAAGACGAGCAGAGGGACGCCGATATGACGGTCTATTACAAAACTACAAAATGAGACGACAGCATTAAAGCGACCTATTGAGTTGTTATCATTACATCATTAGATTGGAATAGGTGTATGCGCTGAAGGTAAAATTTATCTTAATTTTTTTTATACTTTTCCGTTTCTGACAGAATAGGAAAAGACAAAGTTAATGACGGCAGCAAAACAGTTTTTCGACGCATAACAAACCTGACTTGCTTTGCTTTGGTAATAATAAAAGGATACTACGTGGGTACTGCTATACGAAAATTGTTTTTATTGGTAACTTCCTTTTGCAACGAAAGAAAATTCCACCGATATAATAATATGTACCTATGAAGGATTGAAGAGTTATTGCGTTGTAAAGAAAGGCACAACGCCATGCAAGGAACTTTCACACATAATTTTTCATAAATGTTAACAAGTCGAATGCGCGCACGTTTTTACTGCTAAATTTTATGCGAGCATTTCGCAAAACCAAAACATTCATTCACAGCAGATGTACAGAAAAATACCACGAAACAAGTACCTATATGCGAGTTTCAAAATAACAGTGAAGATAAGCCACACTGTATGCAAATGTTCCGTGAAGAAATTATATTATAAATAAAAACGCCGTCGTGAATAACAAAGTTATGTTGCTCGTAAAAAGCTTTGTGAAACACATCAAGCAATGATGGAACATCACACTGAGATAGTGTCACAAGATAAGGCTGAACGGCTGAAGTGACTACCACCAAAAAACACAGTATTTCTTCAGAGCATAGCCGAGAACATTGAGCAGCAGATTACGATTACAGTTGTTTACGTTTAGCATTATTTAACAATCAAGTTGAAAGAACTGAATTGACATGAATATCGTAATTAATTCATAAAAACAGAAACAAGGAAAAAACAGTGAATTGTGTCATACTCTCTACGATCTTTTGAATAAAAAAAAATAAAACCAGAAAATGTACACATACACATTCGCGGAGGTCTTCGAAGGATAACTTGCAAAATAGTTTCAAGATAATTTAGTAGTTTTCAGTTGTTGTGTGTGACACACAGCACCTCAATACAGTACACCAACAAACACATATACCCAAACACGCATAATATGATATGATACCATCTTTTAGGTAGTACAAAATATACCATTCCTTGAGGTGGAAATGTTGATATTTATTCCTTTTACTTAAAATTCTCATTACAGTGCTCATTAAGCTGGATAATGACACTTGAACAGACTTGTTCTCTGAATTTGTAATTGCCACTGTGGCTTTACTCTTAAAACAGTATACTATCTTGCCGTCGAATCTTTTTCATTGTAGGCATTATATTACCTATGTACTTCACGATAGTTTTCTGAGAGTACCTCATAGGCAAACTAATACAAAAAAGTTAAACTTAATTATTTGGTGTTACAAGAGCTATTCCATCTTTTCAAAAACTTTGTTTAAAAGGATAATGTGTCTGCATAACACAGAGTAGAGGCATTAAGTTCTTGAGGAAGAAAAAAACCAATTTAACTAATCTCTTCTCCAGCAACAGAAGAATCTTTGTTGGTGATGGGATCCTGATAAACATTTTTGTAAGAGTGTGTACGTTTGTTACAATAGTTAGAAGAAATGTTGGGTCTTAAAATTACAATCTACATATCTATGCCTATATATATACCATATTGTTCTGTCTGTTGATAATGAAGAATTAGTAAAGCAATTAGAGGTAGACAGACTTTGTGCATCATTTTCCATCCTATCATTAGGAATTATGCGTCAGATTTACCTACCTAGCAAAGTTTTTACGGTATACATACATACATTCTCAGAAGTAAGTCTATATTGTCTTTTTGCCAAACTACTACTTGAAAAAATCCTGCCGAGAGCAATATCAGAGACGTAACTGAAAAGAATAAGGATATAAAAGGATGTAAGGATGTAAGTATACAAATATGTCTATATAGTAAAGACACATGGAAAAACCTTGGACCCCCACTACCCCCTGGGGTAGTTGGCCCAAATTTAAACTGACACAACTAATCACCCTAAGGAACCTTTGTGGCAAGAGCATTGTCGAAATCGGTCAAAGGATGGATGTGGGCAGGGGAGCTTCCTGGGACGGACAGACAGACGATAGACCAAAATCAATCCTACCTAAAAAATACTTTCAGCTACGTATTCAATGGTAATATCGTTACCGTGTACATGCAGAGAATTTTTCTTAAGCTTGTTCAAGTTGGTACATTAGTTTTTCCATTTACTTTGACTGACGTTAAGAACGACTTATTAATTAGTAATTGTACTATCTGTCTACATAATATGTGCTATATGTGTCTCTATCTCTGAGTGTATAGTTGTTTTGATAGAATTTTACTCACTATGCGTCAGCATTTTCAAAACTCGGCAGTGATATTGTTACCTTTATGTTCCAAACTTTTAACGGAAGTGTGTATATGCCCTTGAACAGTTTCTCTCCACTACCAGAGTTTAACAATACCATAGCACATAGAGATAGACCAATTACCATATATTATTCTTGTACCTTACTTTTGTCAGTACAAATCTTTGCAGAAATATATATAGTTTCATAAAGACTACAAGCATTTTCCGCGAAATTTATTGTTTGTTAAACAAACAAGAGTATATCGATAGACAGCGTAGCGCTCGAGATCGACAGAGTAAATATACACTTTCATGCAAAGATAGACTCGAGTTTAGCTGTTTATATGGATGGACAGTTTATATGTAGACAGGGGTAATCGTCAGTAACTAGGCGTTTGCTGAACACTAAACACCCCTATTTTCTACTTTTCGACTCAAGAACACACTGGACGGTATTTACTGCTATATCAAACTATACAAGTTGATAGGGAAGAGAGGATTTTATGTGTTTCATATTATTACAAACCGACTCCGGGTGTGTGTTAAGTCCATAATTTCACTTGCTAAATCAACCATACTTGAATACAAGTTGATCTTACAGTGTTTATTCACGGGATTCATGGAACCCGAACAAGAACTCTGTTCAATTAATGCCGATGATAACCATTGATCTGTTTTCTGCGTATACGTTGTGTGTTATATAGTGTTATTGCATATTGCATACCCTTTTCTGGTTTGAATGATGTTTTTCGTGTTATCAGTATCTGATATGATATACAAATCACCTTTTAGGTTAAATGGTCAATAAGGTTAAAACATAATAATAAAAAAATAAATACTTTCATGTACTTTATAATTTTTCTTATATAAACTTTGAACATTTAGAAAACGTTTGGGTGCAGAACAAGTGGTTATACAAAGCCCATAATTGAGACTGACTAGTGTGCATTGATCAACCCAGAGTAGACCAGAAACCACAAGAGAACCGGCAAATCATAATAATATGGTGTTTACTGACCAGTGACCACTTATTGCTGTTGCTGTAAAGAAAATGACGTTAATGTGACTATCACTGGCAAATAAGCTTAACTACAATTAAGTGAGTGTATAAAAAATGAATTGTATACTGCTGTTTGGTTGTAAAATAAAGTGTATTTCTGGGGCTTGGTTTTATCCTTTGCGTCACGGCAGCATTTTTATACGTTATGCAGATTTTGTCAACAACAGCAGCAGCACGGAATCATCATGCCATATTTTTGTACTTTCCATCCAGAGTTCAAAATGAATGTTCAAGGCCTTTTATTTGTCAGCAGCAGCCGCACAAACATGATAATACTCCATACTATCATTATGCCAAGTGCAAAATGCAAATTCTATAGTGTCATGTGCCGTCATACTAAAAATCTCTCGTAATAAAACCCATATACAACTCCGTAGTCCATGCTCTACCCAACAACTCATGTCACGCTCGTTAAATGCGCTTTCGTACATTTTATGACAGACATTGAACATATTGAAATCATAGTATGCCTGATGTTGTGTACTCTTATTTAAAATTTTAACCCTGCAGCGAGTTTCATACCCCAAATACTTTACAAATGAGCAGCTTGCTAGAAAAAAACAACTTAGTTTAAATTGAACACTCTATCTCCCCCTTTCAGAAAACAGAGAAGAGATCAACTTTTGCAGTCTTTTCTTCAGTTGTTGGCCACAGCTCATTGAAAAGACACGTCTCTCACGTCGTCATTCTTCACGACATATCCATCTCTTAAAAAATGACTTGTCCATTTTAGATAAATCACCGAACGATTTGGGAATAAACGTTTCTTATTGTTGCTGCACATGTAGAACGAGTGTACACCTAAATAGTGCATGTGTGTGCGTTCACAGATGATGAGTGCATCATCTACTTGCATTTTCGTTTGTAGCCATTACACTATAAATTAGTCATGCAATGCAGTTGCCTACCTCCTTGTGTTGGCAGATGATGATGGTTGGTTTTATGCAAGAACTTGCCATATAAAGAGCAAATTAGCAAAAAAACGTGGCTAGCAGCAGTGCCGTAGTTGTAAATATATTATAGTGGAGGATGCATGGGATGAGACTAGCCCTTTTATGGATTTTGATGATGATGATGGGTGGTAAAAGAGGAGGAAAAGCGAAACGGACTAACTTTTCTCAATTTGTCTTCTTTTTTGTGCCCTCTCCCTAAAACCTAAATTGTCATTGATCATGTGAAGTACTAGTTAGGCCCTTTGTGTTGCGGAGTAAAACGTAGAAAGAAGGTGCTACAAGTCGAGCTCAACATTTTCAGCATAACTATATCCTTTTTGTTAATACAGACCGCACCCAAATAAAAGCAAAGCAAAATTTATACCACAGCCACTTTTCCAACGCCACATCCTAAATCCCGTCTGATACGTATAGTTTTCCTTATTTACGTATTTATCGTGTTCATAGTTCATGCCGATTAGTATTGTAAAAACAATGCATAACTTATAACCATCAAACGTCTTTAAAAATATTTTTTCGATACCACGAATGTACACTGCAGCATAGTAGCATAGGTATGTATATCGTTTGGTAAGAAGCATCCTCTATAAAAACCTTGTGTTGCAAGAACTCTCAACATATGTGTTTTATAATATAATATATCGTTAACGCATTAAAAGACTTTCAGTTGTTCTCTTCTTTCAACAAACAATACAAGCAGGCACCCATAATGTGATTCTGTAATATGCCATATGTGAGAATCATCCACTCAACATGCTTCGTTCACCTGATTTACATTAATGTCCATTTTTATCAATAGTGATCATGATCATCCATCATCCACACCGTTCAATTTTAAGAGATAAAGTAATGATGCTGATAAGGCACAATCACTTTTCCTTATCATGTCGTCACATACACAAGTTGGCAATAAATGTGTTCATGTACACAACATGGACGCCGTATGTATCAGACTCTTTGATTTCTGATGGCCAGGAGGGCAAGTTACCTAACCATACGTTCCTGTAAAAGTTTCCATCATTTGGTGAATATGAAACTAATACGTGGGCTGTACCCACGTGTGTATTTTGTACAGTGTGTGCTACAACTTTCCTTCTTTGAAAAGGACTTAATCACGGAAAACATGTATACAATTAGGTGGTTTTCGGTCAGTCGTACAATTTTCCTGAAACCGCTGTTGTTTCCCAAGACCCGAAAACTTTCATCTCATTTTGGACGACTACAGACGCAGAGCAGCATGTTAATAGTTAATACGTAGTAGTACTATGCTTAAAATATGAATGAAATAAAGGGAGAAAGTTCGGGTTTTGAACAAGTCAGGCACAGAATTTTTTGTGGCTTTAATAATAATCTCAACATCTCTGTGTGGTCGCGGTTGTTGTCTATGTATGCGGTAATCCCAAGTCATGATGCAGTGTCATATAATTCTAACTGCACACAGTGATGCACTTTATTAAATCTGCATAACATATCGTGCGGAAAAATTGAGTGTGTGTGAGTTGAACAGAATTTTCCTTGATGATGATATAGAGAAATAGAAAGCGTTAGTCTATGAACTTTTATTGTGTTTGCTGTAGAGTGTGAATGCAGAGAAACACTTACAGGAGCAGCAGACGAGAGTGTGCGTGTCACAATCCAGGGAAATTTTGTCTTTTCCACAACGCAATGCAGCAAAAACAACTACTGCAAAGTGCAAATATAATGTTGTACCCTGACAAGCTGTCTTTCTGTCACTCATGATTACGCAGTAAAAATACTTTTCAGGAAAGTTTTTGTACTATCTAAATAATTTTTTTTATTATAGCAGAGCATGCAGTCAGGTCACGTGTGTCTTATGTTATGACGGCTTTTCCACACAACAACAATTTCGGAAGTTACATTGATGACGGCGATGTTTTAGCGAGTATTTTGTGTTGTGGTACGAATACATTTTCTGTGTCAGAAATCAGTACCACTCGCCTGTACGAGAGAGAGAGAGAGAGATGGGGGAGCTGAAAATGTAAGAGAAAACTTTTTCTACTGAACTTTGGAAATTCTTGTTTTTGTTTCCAACTTTTATTAGAAACAATATTTAATATTTTCCCATTTCAGACTTGCTGTTGTAGCAGTAGTAGCCAAAAGCCCGTGTCCTGCCTAAATCCCGCTATTCATCTGATCCTCAAATACATTTCACTTCATCTCATACCCACAAAGTGGAACGGCTCCTGCAGAGATGTGAAGTTCTTTCAGAGGAAAAGGGATCAGGAATACATATTATGTATAGGCATGCCAAGTATCTACCGTACTTATAGACCAAATGAACTCTGACATTCAACAAAGTACCTCCGTTCAACTTGTCTTGGCAAAAGTAATTCTTTCTTCATGGTCACTGTGATACATTTTTTCCTCAAAATTACCACATCTCTCTTCTTTATAGTGCATACTGTGTGGTAACTCCAGGATCATATATCCGTAGTAGCTTGCATTACATGAAATGCATTCCAATATATGCATGCATACATGATGATGCGGACGGTTGAAGGGCGTAGTCCTTTATATTTTTAAAGATATTGTGTGTGCATGCGACTCGAACCCCATCCCATAATTGCATGCTATGTATACTTACCCTGGTCGTTTATTTTCCGTTAGAAAAAGGAAAACGTAAATTGTAGATTAAAGCCAAAAGAAAGTGGGAAAGCAAGCCGACAAAGTTTTCCCTTTTTTGGGAAAAGGCGTTGTTTACCGTTACGATGACATGTAAATGGATCCAGCTTACTGTATAGCAACAACGACGGCCTTTCCTTTTTATTTTTTCATTTCATTCAAACTTGCTCATGAATAGCACAACAAGAAGAGAAAGTACCCGGGTGTACGTTTTGAATGGGAGCAGGGACAGCAGCAGCTGGTGTTGCCGTCGTTGTTGAAATGAATGTAACAACCAAGCAATATCATAGAGATATATCTACTGCAAAACAATACTTGGCAGCGTTTAACGCTTTCCACTTTAAGAGAAAATTCCCGAGGACAAAATGATGATAACAGTTTATAAGTACTCACAGTATCTGCACTAAATCACCATCAACAAGAGCTTTCTCTCCGTTTTCTATTCCAGAACTGGTTTTGTGGTGCATCGATGAAAGTGCGGAGGAATAGGAAAGATTTTAAGATGATTTCCTCCGATGAAGAAAAAAAAAGAGAGAAAAAATCATGTACAAGCAAAGTGTGTTATGGTCGTAATGTGTGGCTTGTTAGGTTCTGTTCACTTGTGCTCTTACGTATTATCTAATATGGATAATAGTCCTATCATCATCATCGTTCTTTTTTTCCTTACTAAAAGATGCTCTTTGATGTGATGTATAAATAAAATGAAAATGCAATTTCATGTCGCATACTTTCTTGTTCTTCTTCTTACCCCTCCTCACTTACTATCGTGGTTATTTATTACTGCCCCAGATATGTATCCGTACTTTACCACGAGCTTCATTTTCATTCTATTATTCCCCTTTTCCCTTCATTTTTTAGGACTTTTAGAGAAACGACGAGACAAAAAAGTGTGCCACTTTGTTCCCCGAAAAAGAGAGATATCTTCTTTTTTCTCCTTTCATATCCCCAAATGCTGTTACTGCTGCAACAACACGTTTTAAGCATGATGAGTCAGCTTTTCGTATATAGCAACATGAATGAGCCAAGGCTGAAAATGACTTTCTTTTTTCTCCTTTCTTTTCTAACTCCAATCCAACCATAGCCTTTACCATGTCTTTATACACACACAACGGAGAAAAGCTCGGGAGTCGTCTGTAAAGCGATAAACACAAGAATGTGGCAACTACGCCTGTTTAACTATCCTTCCAATAACACACAGCTCCAGCCACGCTTTGAAATTCAGCCTTGAAACTTGTGTAGATACACATAGCCACATACTCTTAGAAAAGATACGGCATCAGCCGCCTGACAGTGTGCGATTTTGCTACTACTGCTGCCATTGTAAAGACTACGTAGCAGCATAGTAGTACCACTTTAAGGGTGCCCATTTGGGGCGCAAATAGAGGAAACAAATGGAACCCATTATAGCAAGCGTTCAAGCGTAAGAAGAAACAGTGTAGCTTAAAACATGACGCGCATCTCACCAAAAACTTTGTTATCCTCTTCTTATGTTGATACTTTTTAACTCAAGCAAAGTCTAAGTAAGTCAACGAGACTAGCAGCAACTTAAATATGTACCCGAAAAAATCTCTTTCAAGGAGCCATTTTCTTGCAAGTTTTTCCCAGTCCTTGTCACTGTGTGTGATGCACCGTATACTTATTGAAACGTGGCTTTTAAGACATTGTAGGACTTGCTACGAGAATATTGGCATATGTGCCTGTATATACGCTGACGACCGATGTAAATGGCTTTTTACGGAAGACCAGTACAAAACATCGTATTAATGAAAAGGTTCTGCTGCCACTCTCAGTAAAAGCGCTCTCTAATGGTGTGAGTGCCACCCTGTATATTTAATGAAAGTATATAGGTATTGTGCGAAAAAGTTAAACAATATTTCTAATAATAGGACATCGTGTGTGCATGTATGAAGTTGTGTATTTTTATTATATACGCTCTACTTGCTTTCCCCCGGTACCTCCAAAGTCTGCGTCACTATAAAAGTCTATTAAAATGTTTGTATGTGTGTGTGTTCACTTTTCTCAATCATAGCTACTATATCCGTTGTGTACAGGGACAGGGCTTTCTTTTGGTAATAAAGACTACAATGGGTTAAACATGTATAGGACCTACTTTCTCTTTTTGCTTTCTCTTACTCCTCAACTTATTATAGGGGTTCTCTCGCAGAAGTTTAACTATACATGCTTTTACTGGTATAGTGGTATACTCACAAACAGCTCGCTTCTTGCTGTTCCCATTCGCATTATTGATCCTTTTGAATCTCTTTGCTTTCTCCGCTTTATATACATAGTTATATCAGCAGAATACACATGCTACATGGCACTGCTGTTGTAAACCAAGCATTGCTTCTATTTTTGCAAAAGAAAGGACCCTTTCACGCACTCTAGAATATAATACAATTTATATCCGTATACCTATATAGGACCTACATTCGCTGGTTTTTTCATCGCCTCCGACGACCAACCGACCTACTTTTCCCTTTCATCTATCCACCCACGTTGTTCTGTTACCCTGCATCCTTCACTGACACACAGCTGGGTAAGCACAGAAAAAAGGGAAAGCTGGTGAGCCCTTCAATTCAGCCTTCAAGTGAAAGCGCTCTTTCCCTTTTTCTCTCTCTCACTTACACACACCCACACACTTAGACCATACATGACGACAAGGGATAAAATACAAGGAAAATAACCTACGTGTAATACGTCCTATGCATGCTGTATAGGTGAAGGCACAACACCAAAACTTTCCTTCGTTCCCTAACGTTGCCTTTTTATTTCCATAATGCAATTTCATTCCTCTCGTGATTACATATGTGCACCTTTTTCTCCAGATATTCGGAAGAAAATGAATATGTGTATGTACATATGTGTATGTGTATGTAACACTCGTGCTTAGGTATGCATTGCTCATAACAAAGTTGATAAAGTTTTCCACTATAAATAGACCAGACCAAACAAGCATAGTTTTTCTCGTTTCAAAATTTTCTCATTACGTGAATGAGTCAACGGCATACCTATACATGAAAGTGGATGAAAAAGGGATGCATATTTTGAGCCCATATGCACATTATTTACAAATTTGCATTTAGATTCTCCATTATAGGTAAAAGTTTGCATGTTTGCATTCATTTATCATCTTTGGGATCCATCACGAAACCAAAACAAGAGTGACTTTGACAGTGAAATTTTTTTACACTTCACTTCATCCTTTCCGTTTCCCTCTGGTTTTTGGCACACATAATAAACATTCATCCGGGCTCAAAAACTAAGGCTTTAACATTCATCCATCATTTTTAGCACAAAACGCTGTATGTGAATGAAATTCAATGATGAATTTTCAGCGTAAAAAATAACACGATAGTCCCGTAACGCGATATTAGTGGAAAAACTGGAATTGAAATGTAATGCCTATTCCAATCGATCCTTTATTAAAAAAATATAGACGTGGTTCGTGTGCATGTATATGGGTACGTAGTGTAACTCCTGCCTGGTTCATACGCTTTCAGTTATTTTATGCTTGATGGTAAGGATTGCGTCAGTGTGCGAATAATAATGAGCTCCCGTTGTTATTTTGCGTTCAAACACGCTTTCTCCCTCTTTGAACTCTCCATCGGCATGTGTATCCATATGATTGCATGTGTATACCTATCCATAAACCCAAACCCAACCAAAATATTTTCGGAAATGTGAGGAAACTAACATAATCAACCACAATTTCGTTTTGCGTTTACAATAACTTTTGAAGCCACACTGGCATAGTGCGGCTGGAATGAATGACGTCATTGAAATTGCTACCTGCTGCCTATCCATGGAGCCGTAGTCAGGGGGAGAGAGAGTCGAGTACTCCAAAAACCAGGGACACTCTCTGATATTGTTAGCTAGCACACGACGATCCATATTACCAGAAATAAAGTTAATTTCAAAGCTGTTCGAACATAGCGTTGTGTACCTTTGAAAATTTATTTTCAAGTTATTTTTTTTCAATTTTTGAAATGACAAAAAACATCGGTAGTATCGTAACTGCATGGATTTTTCCGAAAAGTCGTTAGGAGGATAGGTAATTTTATATCAACAAAATAGTTCATCATGACTGTAGCCATGACCTATGGCATACATCTAAGTATAAAAAACGTTTACAACATCGACGGAGTTCCAAAAAATTTAAAAATAATAAAACGCTCATCATTCTTTGCAAGAGATCTTGTATATTCAGCAGTATACATGCATGTGTGTGCCATGTCACTGCCGTCACATATAATTCATTTTCCAATTTTTCAAAGAATAGAGCGCCGTTCCGAAAAAAGCTAAAAGTCATGGAGCGGATTTTCTCTTTGTCTGTGTAGTTTCCTTGTAGCTGCCAAGACAAATTGAAAATATACAAATGTAAATGGCCGTTTCCGTTTCAATCACTGGCGGGTTCGAGTAATTGAGTTACATTTACAACAGACTAGTGTACGTCAAACAAACAATCCAACCTTTTTTCGAGAATTCATTCTAATGTACATATATATCCTCGAGGCTCCCCGCATGTCAGATTACTACTCGTTCTCTTCTGTTTTCCGATCAAACCAAGATTTGTTCAGAGAGCCATGAAACAAATAATAATAATAATAATAATAGAATTGTTCCCATTATTGTTGTCTTGTTTGGTACAAGTATCATCATCGTCATGAAACCAACCTACCTGCACAGCTTGCATGTCACGTTCCACAGTTTGATGATGCCATTAGAGATTCCCACGCATTTTTCTAAATGGTTCTCTTTTTGCTCACTTGAAAACTAATAAAGAAGAGCATATAATTACCCGACTGAATTTGTTCTTGTGAAGAGCAAAACAACGGTATATTCAACAAAACAATAGTACAAAAGAGTGTGCAATATCGGGAATGTCCGTATAAAAGAGAAGTTTCATGCGGTAGAGGAATGGTGAACATAAATTTTGTCGTCCGCTTCTCTGGTGGCATGGCAGGATCACTGCGACTACCAGGTTATTATTAACTCCATTCAATTCTACCCTAAAGACACAAGACTAAAGTAGATATATGTAATAAGTATTTCACAAACTGAAAAGTGAAACTATTTTTAGTGGAGTATTTGTAATGTATTTATACGGCATGCAGATGAGATTGCTAGTCTGGACATTATAAAACTAACTTGTACAATATGTACACAATGTTTTTCGTTCATTTCGATTCATTCGTAGAAGATACTGATACCTTTTTGTTTAGAACGACCATTATCGTTGCCAATTAGCGTTTTGTGTTGAAATAGGTAACTTTGCACGTTTTACTAATTTTTTTGGATGAATAGGTTCTAGTTACCTATTTCCATCTGCTAACCTTCTCCAATGACAGTTTCATGGTTGTGTAACGATAACATGATAAATTAGCGCGTAGGTGTATTACATGAAGAGTGTTACGGCACAGATAACATAGAATTTTGTAATAATAATGGGAGAGAATAAAATGGTAACTAAATCGGAGTTGCTACTTTTTCATCATGAATAAATACATTACGCTTTAATTATATTAACTAGGGCGATGTAGCCGCCACCCATAACCTTCTATTAATCCTCATCACGCCACGCTTACCACTTTTTCTCTGCAAATATTTGTCAAATTATTTTAATGAAAATTACATCAGACCATCACGCTCATGCACATGCATAATCATTTTTGACCAGTCTTAACTGCCTCGAACAACGCAGTAGCATATATTTTGAGAAACAAAGGATCTCCCAACAATCTTGTGATAAACAAAGTGTGTTCATGTACAGTTCCTGTGCTTTCCCTATCAAGATGAAAATAACAGGTCAGGTTATAGGAGCAGGCGGATATGAATAAATGTGTTGTAACTTTCCATCAACTCAGTACTCACACACAGACAACCTAACAACAGACGCAAAGATGCTTAAAAGTCTTGACTTGTCAATTTTCCAGGCTTTGCGCAAGAAAATTGCTTTTGTTTGGCATTTCTGGTCATGTTTGTCAGATCACAGGAGATAATCAAGTTTCAGCTCCAGCCCTGTTAACGTGCCATCCATATTGCATTAAACCTTCATACACTTTTCCTACATCTTCCCACTTCCGTCGTCATACACATATTTTCAAACATATAGAAAATTTAAGGAAAGTGGTATGGAAATGCCAAATAAGCCAGAAACACTCTTCTCAAGGTATCCCTTTCAGCTCCAAAACATATACTTCCTTTGGAATAGATAGCCACCCCTGTAATTTACCGCCTGAATCGTCTAGAGATACAAACTGTGTTGGATAATATTTTTAATAATATTATATTAATAATAATTGACTATGACAAAATGAAAGAGGAGCGTAACGTAACTAAAGCTTTTCACCATTAACTTAATTATTATCAACATTATTACGACTGATCATTCTATCCACTTGTACGCTATCTTCAAACATGATGTCCTGTTCAGACTATGTCCGTCAACTACATTATCTGATAACGTGAGTAGGCTGGTTTGACAAACATGTAGGAGAGTTTTTGAATTACCTGCCTTCAAATACAAAGGCTCGTGTGTAATTCAATCTTGTCTACCTATACATCACGCCGTCCTTGTTATGATAAAGTAAAGGCTGATCAAGCAGAAACGAGTCCAATTTAGACATGAGTGTAGGTAACATTTTCTGCTTTGAAGAGAATGATATAATGATATACATGTTCCATTTGAGATATTTTAAAGATAGCGTATAGAGCACACTATAATATATACTGACGCTAGGCACTTTTTAGTACTGTGAATAATAAGAAACTTATAAATATACATGACCATACAATCAGGATAATGCCACCTACTTACAGTTTAGTATTCCAGAATCTACACAGAAGATCCATTCTGTGAAATTCTATTTTGATTTTGATCCTTCCACCAATCCTCAATCCTTCCTTTCTTCAAAAGACAGGAAAATATGTAAGGACTTGAAGGAAAACGACGACTACGATGATGAGAGTTGAAAAGATGCTTCTGGCATCTGCTTTCGAAGTGTTCTTAATAGGTTTCTCTTCTCGCTGCTTATCTCTCGCCTACTCTCTCTCTCCGTCACTCCTTCTTCATAACCATCACACTCAAATAGTGTTCAACATCTCTTTGCATCCGTTTTGCCCTTCTCCAGTGGTAACTCAATTCATAGCTATCTCCTCAGTCCTTCACAGCCTCATCATCTCAACAACAATAGAGTGAGCTTCTACAGAAGAGGCATATATAGCTTCGTCGTCGTCGTCGTCATTATTATCGTCATCATCAATAGTAGCAGCAGTAACAGCAGCGTCATTCGTATCATCACCATGATCTCAGCAAAATAGCTTAAACTATTCCATTCCAACCCGTTCAACATACCATTTTACATGTAAACTCAATTTGTATCTTTCATCGTCTCCTTATCAAGAGCGAAGACGCTGTGAACGTGAAAATCATCTGTGCAAACATCGTTATTTGTTTTTACGACTATGCTCCGTGAATACAAGGAACCTACCTGGTTGGATTAAACCGAGTTGTACTTACAACAACTGCAAACTCTCACCCTCCGTTCTCTCTTCGAAAACACTCTTGTTTGTACACCTTCTCCTCAGCATTTTAGCATCCTAATTTTGTACGCTGGATTAGTTCACTTCCATATTGGTCTTGTGTGAATAATAGCGATGAAAACCTTCTGGAAAACTCTTTGTGGCCCTCTGAGGTTATGAAATGCTTTGACTAAACACTTAACATAGTATGTTTGTCCATGTACTAATAGGACTTGTTGAAAATTCTTCGGCCGGCGGCCTTACCAAATGCCTAAAGCTACTACATTGCTGCTCGCTGAATGCTGTATAATAAAATATTGTATGTCTTGTCATACACAAAAATATTTTTGTGTTCAGTTGTCTGTGGTTGTTTGTTAAAAACCGTGTTTACTCAACCAACAGAGAGGTTATCTTTATTCGACCATCTACGCTGTTGGACACCCCAATGTACCACCGAAGAGATGAAAAACCAAATCATACATAAATGATAAATGTCTGCATTCATTCAAGATTACGAAACCTCATTTTTCTATCAATTTTTAGTTACTTTGATCTATTTTGATGTCCATTATCAAATATGCCCACTTGGTATTTTCTTAGACACAGTTCTTGTCTGGATATGCCTTTATAGTTTGCGTTAGGTATTATACAGGGACAGAATCTCATTAGAGAAGTTACGCTCATCCATCTCTTTTTGTTACATAAAAGTTTAGAAACTTTCGGTATTTCGAAACTTCTGTAACGCAATAGATGTCCTTGTCCATGTATCATGTATCTTTTCCTATCTATCTTCATCGTGGCAGGTCCATTTAAATTTATTCTTAAACTTTTAGTGCCCTCCTTTTCATAATCAGTAGTAGTGGTGGGTATGGGTATTACATTGTTGTGTAAACCACACACTATCCTGAAGGACATGTAACAAAACCGAATACTAACGAATAAAAATTGTTTTTTGTTGTTGCCGTTCCAGCAAAACAGCTTCTGTCTGATACCATCAACCATCTACAGAGAAAATAGCTTTGGCAATCTGTGTGATATTTGGCTGAAAAAATAATCAATCCAAAATTAATGGTGTGCCCACGTCAGCGTAGCGCGGCAAAAATGATCTGTGCTGGACGAGTGTTGTTACAGCATAGAAACCGAAACCGCTTAGCTAAACAAAATCCCTTTAAGCCAAGGAACTGAAAAGATTTGAACAATATTTTATTGTCTATGTTACATCATTACTGCGGAACAAAACAACAATATATACCGCCATTTTGAACTGAAGAAGCTCACAGCTCACACTCAGAACACATCATCATTAGTAAAGAAAACACACCACAACGCAAATCCGGATTGCATGTTCTTGTTTCGTTCGTTTGGATGATCAAAAAAACTGATGATTATGCCACATTTTATGCTATTAAATTAAATACAAAACTCTCTTTCTCTCTTCCCGTTGCAATTTATGTAACATTTTTTGTACCATGTTTTTAGCGAGTAATTTCTAAAATGATGTATGCTGTTTTGAGTACAGAGAGGCACAAAGCGTAGTAAATAAAAAACTACTAAGCTTGTATAATATTTCATATATGCTTAAATGCAACATCAAAAAGTTGCAGTTACTGCTACTTCCACTACTACAACTACTTGCTAAAATGTGTTCTACTCTCCACCACTACCGTGTGGCTCCGTCCGATTTGCCTCCCTGCAATTCGATTCAGTTTCTCTGCCTGCTTTTCTGGTTCTGCCAGCTTGCTATGCTGCTGACGACATGACCTTGTCGAGTTGTCAAGGGCTTTCTAACTCGCAAAAGAAGAGTGTGTATCACAAACAGCAGTAATATACTTGGGGTGTATGGGGTACGGGAGTAAGCTTGTAAGTTTGTGTGTTATAGCTGGAACCGGAATACCGACATGCTTACTACGTACTATCACAATCATTTACACCACTATGATCGTGATCTACTCACTGCTCGTATTAAAAACCACCACATCATTACTACATTCACATATACTTCGTTTCTCAGCACATACTACTTTCACATTATTTCTTTATAAAATTAAATTAAAGACCAACTCAATATTTCGTCGAGCCCTATATTTATGAAAAATTTCTACAGGTAGAATGAAATATTTCAGCGGTAGCAACAGTGGAAATTTAATACAATTGTCAAAATGCTTTACTATCACCTATCATTATTATTATTACAACAAAAACATGCATTACTCATCTTCACGCGGACTATCTCCGCTCCGCGGAGTCCTCGCTTGCCGAGGTGTAATGTAGGACTAAGCTCTTGGACAGGCATTACACTGTGTTTATTCCAACCTTCTCTCTTCTCTTGCGTTAATACCATTCCAGCGAAAAATCATAAAATGCCATATGGTCAGCTATTTTTTGGCGATGGAGCTACCGTTCTTGCTGATATTTAAACTTAGAAGAGTCCATTTTTTTTTCTCTCTCTCAATTCACACACAAGCTAGTGGACTATTGAAGATTGGCTGCAAGCTATGTATACATGATATGTATGCATGAGTAAATTTTTTATTACTCCTATTCTTTTTGATGCAGCCATAATATAATATTGCTTATAGCGCTTACAGAGTGCTTA